>JAAGKR010005832.1:0-15393 GCA_011419295.1 Clarias macrocephalus
CTCCTCCATCGCCCGCGTCTCGGTGGAAGAGAGAGAGTATAGACGGCCGCGGGGTGGAGTGGAACCTGGCTGGATCTCAATAGCCAGGTCGTAGGGGCAATGCAGAGGAAGATGGTTGGCACGTCTCACAAAAGACCTCAGCCAGGTCTTGATATGCAGGAGGGATGGCGTTGGTGTCAACATCGGGGGCCTCGGACTCCCTAGAGCACGTCCCAGCCGGCGATTGTAGGCAGCGTTCGAGGCAGGTCGGGCCCCATTGCAGAATCCGGTTTTGAGACCAGAAGATGAGAGGGTCATGCTGTAATAACCAGGGATATCCTAAGATGATGGGTGGCGAGGAAATGGAGGTGAGGTGAAAGCGGATTTCTTCTTGGTGATGGTCAATGGTGAGGGTGATGGGCCGAGTCTGGGTGGTGATAGGGCTGGAAGAAAGGGGCTGACCGTCGACGGATGTCACTCGGACTGGCTGGGATAACGCCTCAGTCTCCACCCCCAATCTCTTGGCATAGGAGGAGTCAATAAAGTTTCCGGCAGCCCCGGAGTCGATGAACGCGGAACTTTGGACTCATCTGTGGCCAAATTGGAGGTGCACCTGAACCATGAGACGCGAGATGCTGGGTGTGGTGGCGGCGAGATGGAGGTGACCCGGTGAGCTGCCCCGCTGACTCACCGGGCCTGATCGTTTCCCGGGCGTGAAGGGTATATAGCTCTATGGTGTGCCACTGACCCACAATAGGCGCAGAGTCCCTCCCTGAAACGTCGTTCTCGCTCTGCAGGGTTCAAGGAGGCGCGTCCTAGTTGCATGGGTTCCCCGGCTCCCGTGTCAACCACGGCGGGAGGTGGAGACCCAGCAGACGCCCTAGTGGTGGTGGTGAAGGCTGGTGATCGGGGCGTGGAATGTGAGGCGTGATGGGTGGCAGCGTTCGGGGGTCTGGCTTTGGGCAAGTGAGCAGGCGCTGGTCAATCCGGAGGGCGAGCTGGACCAACCCCTCCAGTGTAGCCGGAAGCTCTCGCCCGGCGAGCTCGTCCTTGATGCGAGAAGCCAGTCCTTCGTAGTAAGCCATCCGGAAGGCGGCGTCCCCCCAGGTGGTCTGCACGGCGAGGGTATGGAAATCTGCGGTGTAGCGGCTCATGGACGACCCACCCTGCCGCAGATGGTACAGTTTGCTGTTGGTCTCCACCTCAGCAGCAGGATGTTCGAAGGTCATCCTGTTGGCGGGTGAATTCTCCGTATGAATAGGCTGTGTCGGAATCTGACCTGAGAACCGCCGTGGCCCACTCAGCTGCCTGCCCGGATAGCAACGAGACGAGAAGTGCAACACGCAGTCGGTCTGTGGAGTACCTGGTGGAATTGAACTCAAACACAAGATCTAATGCTGTTAAAAACACACTGCACTTCCCATCTGTGCCATCCCACTTATCTGGTAAAGCAATGAAAATGTCAGGGGGGGGGGGCGGCGCCGCAGCCGCTGCGGGGGGCGTGGCCACAGCCGACTGAACAGCCGCCTCGCGGAGGGTCGCGTTCTCCTGCCACAGCTCCGCCACCTCGCGGCGCAAAACCGCGACATCTTGGAGCTTCTTTCGGAGAGACACGACTTCACCACGGAGCTCATTGATCAGTTCGGCATGCTGGTCAACCACCGCGCAGAGGCGAGCAAACTCCGAGCTTTTGAGTGAAAACCTCCTTCCATCAACGAGGGAATTGAAGACTGAAGGGTCTTTCAGCTTCGTAAAAAGCTCTCAACCCCATAGAAAATCTTTGGAGGGAGTTGAAAGTCTGTGTTGTACACCGACAGCCCCAAAACATCCCTGATCTAGAGGAGATCTGCATGGAGGAATGGGCCAAAATACCAGCAACACTGTGTGAAAACCTTGTGAAGACTTACAGAAAACATTTGACCTCTGTCATCGCCAACAAAGGGAATATAAGAAAGTATTGAGATGAAATTTTGTTATTGACCAAATACTTATTATCCACCATAATTTGCAAATATTTTTTTATGCTACAATGTGATTTTTCTGGTTTTGTCTATCATAGTTGAGGTATACCTATGGTGACAATTACAGGCCCTATCTTAACCTTTAATGTGGGAGAACTTGCACAATTGGTGGCTGACTAAATACTTTTTGCCCCACTGTATCTAAGTGCAAATACACTTTGTAATATATTATTTATGAAGACAGTTTATTTCCTGACTCATTTATCAATAAGATGTTTATGTTCCTTCATTTCTCTTCCAGGCTGCGGTTGTGTAGATTGAGAAAGAATAGCTGTAGATTTCTCTCCTCAGCCCTCAGCTCGAACTCCTCCAGTCTGAGAGAACTGGACCTGAGGTCCAATGACCTGCAGGATTCAGGAGTGAAGCTGCTCTCTGCTGGACTGGAGAATCCACACTGTACACTGGAGATACTGAGGCACACACACACACACACACACACACACACACACACACACACACACACACACACACACACACACACACACTAGGGATGGGATAATATATTTTGTTTCTTGGTTTAATGTAATAAACAGTATAGAGTTTATGATAAAAAACAACTATGATACGATACAATTAAAAGTTCAGAAAAAAGATCTTGTTTTCCCCCTTAAATAACCATATGCAGAAAAGTGCAAATTATATTTGCAGTTGATGATTGTCAAAATAATCACAGCTTTTTTTTGTGCTCAAGAATGAGTCACACATATAATACCATACTGTATATTAGCCATATGTTTGCCCCAGTATTAGATTCGGTGTGTTGTACATATTTTGGCAAGTTCCACAACAATGAATGTTTTAGGACACCAGGATTCATCTTCAGTTATTTACAAAAACAATGTAGTTGCTGATATAAATATGACCAAAATACATATTGTGACAAATTTGATAAAATTGATGATGTGTTGTCTTCTGTATAGTCACTCACCTGACTTATGTTCTTTACAATGTAACATTTTATTCCCCTTCTGAAATGTAGAAATTGAAATGTGTGCTTGTGATTCAGATTTAATTTCTAGAATTTATCATAATTAAAGTAAAATACGATAGCCTTTTAGATCTTGTGTCTATACCTTTATCCATCACTTTCTCTTTCTCGTTCATGAATGATTCGTTATTTTTGACCGAATCTTTAACACAATTGAACTCAGGAGAACGAGTCGTCTCGGAGAGTGATTCATTCAGTTTCTACTGGGCGCGCATGCGCAAATCACTGCAAAACCTCCGTAGGTTATGTACAGGAAACAGAATTGACTGATTCTTTTGTGTCGGGGGTCTGTTTATTAAAAATTTATAATTTTATTTTATTTCTGATCAAAAGAATGAAATGAAATCAAACGACTGAAAAAATTATTTGCTTATTTTGCTGAACGACATTCAAAGAACCAAGTCAGTAATTCCTTATTAGCCAAGACACATGGATCTGTCCATTGAACAAATACACAGACTCTTAATTTTATATGTTTATTTTAGGAGGGGACCCTTTAATTTCCAACTAACTGAACACACCTCAATTATCAATCAGGCATTCATGTATTTTATTATTTATTTTATAGGCTGCATCAATGTCGTCTGACAGAGGAGATCTGTGAATCTCTCTCCTCAGTCCTGAGCTCAACGTCCTCTAGTCTGAGAGAACTGGACCTGAGTTACAATAAACCTCACGATTCAGGAGTGAAGCTGCTTTCTGCTGGACTGGTTAATCTACACTGTACACTGGAGATACTGAGGTACACACACACACACACACACACACACACACACACACTGGTCAAATCACTACAAAAAGACTTGATTGTATTTATTGTGTTTGAGTATGAGCTGAGATATGTGCATCTGTTCAAATAAAATACACTATTGTTTTATATATTTATATAACATCAGACACCTCTGTTCAGTAAAACAGATTATTTCCCAACTGATGGAACATAGGTGGCTTAGTGGTTAGCACTGTTGACTGTCACCTTCAGAGACTAGGGTTCGATCCCTATCTCTATGTGCATGGAATTTGCATGTTCTCCCTGTGCTTGGTGGGTTTCTTCTGGGTACGCTGGTTTCCTCCCATCATCCAAAGACAAGCAGATTAGGCTAATTGGCATTTCCAAATTTCCTGCAGTGTGTGTGTGTGTCTGTGATGGATCGTCACCCTGTCCAGGGTGTACCCGCCTCATGCCCCGGGTCTCCAGGCCCCCCGTGACCCTGTATACAGAATAAAGAGTGAGTGAGTGATGGAACACACTTGAAGTGATGACATTTTCTTTATTAAATCTACATGAGGGGTAGAAACAAAGCAAAAATATTTAGTGAAAAGGCAAAGCTAAGAAGCTGCGACTGTGCACTACTGTTAGCTTTACAAGGTACAGAAACACATCCTGACTTCAACTAGATATACAAATTTTTCATCATTTATCTTCCAGGCTTAGATTGTGTAGACTGACAGATGAAAGCTGTGGAGTTCTGTCCTCAGTCCTCAGCTCAAACGCTTCCAGACTGACCGAACTGGACCTGAGTCACAATGACCTGCAGGATTCAGGAGTGAAGCTGCTCTCTGCTGGACTGGAGAATCCACACTGTACACTGGAGACACTGCGGTACACACACGCACACACACACACACACACACACACACACACACACACACACACACACACACACACAGTGTAAGTGTACAGTATATAAAGCCGAGTAATGTACACTGTAACTATGAGGTGTTTTTCTCTCTGTAGGTTGTCCCGGTGCAGGATCACAAGTGAAGGTTGTGCTGCTTTGGCTTCAGCTCTGAGATCAAACATCTCATCACACCTGAGAGAGCTGGAGTTGTACAATAATAATCCAGGAGAGTCAGGACTGAAGCTGCTCTCTGATCTCCAGCAGGATCCTCACTGTACACTGGAGACACTACTGTGAGTAACTGTGCTTTTACATGAAGACATTCTGTCCTGTCATTTAAAGGATATACTGTATGTTTCTTGTGTTCATAAAAATATGAATTTATCTATTGTATTAGCTATCTAGTATTGTCTGTTGATATGTTTGCATAAGGACACTGATGACTGGCACTGTGTAACATGGTCATGTCCTGTTCTGTGTCTTGCAGCATTAATACGCCAGCCGATCTACGATGTACTATATGTCCTCTCTTATATTAATATGTTTTTGTTGTTGTTGTTGTTGTTTTTTACAATTACCTATCAATTGATATTTTATTTAGAATGTGTAATACAAAATAAATGATGACTTGGCACACAAGAATTTACTACAGGTGTGTAAAGTATGTGTGTAATCAGTATATATATTAAACCTGTTTACTGTTGTGTCCACTATACTATTGATCAAAAAGTTTTGGTGGTTCGAGTCCCAGGTCCACTGACTGGCCCCTTTTGGGCCCCCAAGTGAGACCTTTAACCCTGTATACTCCAGGGGTTGTTGCATCATGGCTGACCTAGCATTCTGCCCCCAGCCTGAATAAAGGATTAATTTAATGTCCTCACAGAACTATGTTAATAGAAAGCCATTTTTGAAGTGTGAGTGTCTGTATGAAAATTGTGCATGCAGCTTTTTATACTTGCTTTATAGCATAAGTTACGCTTGAGGTGTGTTATATGCCAGAAACTTCATGACAAGAAACACTGTTTCAAGAAACAAACACCAGATGTTTCCAGTGATTATTAGTGACATGCATCTGTTTAATCGTGTACGCTTCTTCTTCATGAAGTTCTCTGTCACAGCAACACACAGCTCCTATAATCGAGACTTTGTGCTGCTTCCAGTGTTGTGTTTCAGCTCATTTCTGCACCATGTGTACAGAAAGTGATGTCATGGGGAGACATTATGGTCAAGTAAGAGTCAACCCATTTAAAACTGTCTTACACGTTTGTCAGGGCTCTTCTCTGGATATGTTTAAGAAACAATTACTCTGTATATGTGTATTTTGTTTTTCATGTGTATCTTATTATTTTTATGTTCTTCCGACATTTCAGAAAAATGAAACAAAGAAACAAATAAAAATGCAGTGTTTCATTACTGTGTGCATATGCGTGATGATGCAGCTTGGTGCAGTTGCTCGCTGTGTTTTCATATGTTTTTACTCTTTTATAATACTTTCCTCTGTTGCCCATGATAAGAGACTTTCCTTGTCTCTTATCATGGGCAACATGAGATCTCTGAATAATAAGATGGACGAGCCAAATGCCTTAGTAAGGACTGAAAACATCTTCCGTGAGTGTAGTCTGATGTGTTTTACAGAGACTTGGTTACATGGTGATGTGCCTGACTCTAGTATTACACTGGACGACTTCAGCACAATACAGTGACAGTATGAGGAGAGAGAGCGGTAAGAGGAATTTTGTTTACATCAACAAGATATGGTGTAACCCCGGTCATGTGACTTTTAAAGAGTTGAACTGTTAGAATTCTCTCATGTGATAACTGGTGTGTACATTCCTCCATCTGCAAATACCACTGCCACGTCTGACATCATCCACTTGGTAACTGCCAAACTCCAGACTCGGCACCCGATGCCTTTTTTCTGATCTCCGGCGTTTTCAACCATGAACCACTGACCAAGACTTTACTCACTTTCACTCAGTATGTGGATTGTCACACCAGAGGTCATAGGACAATAGACACGCTGTATGCTAATGTTAAAAGTGCTTACAGTGCTGCAACAATACCCCCCTGGGGAGGTTGCATCACAAGCTAGTCCATCTCCTGCCGATATACAAATCCCTGTTTCAGAGAAAGCCTACTACAGTGATAAATGTGAGACGGTGGTCAGAAGGAGCCACTGCTGCCCTAGAGGATTGTTTTGAAGCTACAGACTAGGAGGTTCTCTCTGAAGCACATGTCGAAGATGTTGAATGCATGACAGACTGCCCCAGGGAGTACATAAACTTCCGTGTTGACAGCAGTGTAGCAATGAGAATTATTCTCTGTGTCCCCAACAACAAACCCTGGGTCACCAGGTACATTAAAGCTTGTTTAAATTATAAAAAAAAAGGGCTTTAGGTATGGTGATAAGGATGCAGCGAAGAAGGCTCAAGGAATACTAGCTGGCAAAATCAGGGATGAAAAAGAGTCCTACAGGAAAAACTGTAACAAAGACTGAAACAAAACAACATGAGAGAGGTGTGGAGGGGCATGAGGAGCTTTACTAGCTACTAGACAGGTGGCCAGCCTATTGAGGGGAATGTGGAATGTGCAAACCATCTCAACATTTTATTTTATAGATTTAATGGCCCTCTATCTCACACTTCCCTAGGCTTCAGCTTCAATCGACACTCTCCTGATCTCACGTCCTCCCCCACAGACAAAAACAGCCACTACTGCTCTCCCCTCAAATCAATATCTCAGAAGATCAGGTCAAACGTGATCTGAGCAAGCCCTACAAAAGCTACAGGTCCAGATAAAATCAGCCCAAGGGTCTTGAAATCATGTCCTACTCAACTCTGTGGTGCCCCCCGGCACCTTTTTAGCCTGAGTCTGTCTCTACAGAAAGTCCCTGCATTGTGGAAAACTTCACGCATCGGACTGGTCACCACCAGTCAGATTCTCCTTGCCAGGGACATGTTTGTTGGAGAAACAAAATGGCTGTTTAGTCAGGTACCAATGGGTTATTTGGCTGTTGGTATCTTTCATCCTTTGGAGCCATTGCAAAGCCTTGTGATCTGTTTCTAAGGTGAATTCTTTTACTGGCTTTCTGGTGGGTTTGGGCTTGTACCAAATGAGATTGGACTAGCATGGTCATCTTGTTCAAGTGCTCTCACATCTCACATTCATATAACAGTTCAAAGGATGAAAAGCCACTTCAAAAGATGTATCTATACACTAATTGGAAGAGTTTGAAGAGGGACATGACAAGGACCTTGCAGAGAGACTTTCTTACATTCTGGGAAACTTCTACAATATTACTTCTTCCTTCAAGCCAGACAATAAAAATATCTTTTAATCATAGCGAGGCTTTTATTTTCTGTAGGTGGCCAGCCCAATGAATGACCCTGGATGAGAATGAACTCCCGGATGCACTGTGGTACCACCAAGACACTGCATCATCGATCCAAGACAAAGTTGGATTATCCCTTGTTGCAGAAAGTATCTCTTCTTTGTGTTACCATTAATCTAATTTTCTCCACCTTCCAGCTTTGTCTGGCCCAGGAGAGGGAGCGAGACTGGCACCTTCCTGTCTTGGTCAGTTGTAACTGACCAATGTTAGTGGACACCTTTAGGGAAAAATCGGCCAAATATTCAGCTAAGGTTTTAGAAGCACTATATTTAATCTTCCTCCAGATTTCTTGAGCTTTCCAGAGTCTGAGGTCTCTATATCGGTGTCAAAAAAGTTAGAGAGGGCACTAAATCACTCTCCCTTTTCTCTGTTTTGTTTGCTTTAACTCGCATCACCTGCAACAATTCCCAAAATCATGCCCCAAAACCACAGGGTAGGTTGTCCGCTACACCCACATCTACGTAGGAAACCCTGCCTGGATCTAGCAGACGTCAGAAACTATCGCCTGGTATCGGTATTGATATTCTTTCCTTTCCTCTCTCAGACTCTCAGGTTTCCACCTGGATCTCAGCATAACCAGCGGACATCTCATCCTGGATAGCATCTCAGTAAAACCAAACTGCTGTTCATCCCTGCTGATTCATCCCTTGGTCAAGACCTTGTGATCTTCCTGGACAACAATCAGATCACTCCTTCAGCCACTGTCTGCAATCTTGGGGTAACTCTGGACAATCATTTGTCATTTTCACCACAAGTTCCGCCCATTTTTTTTCACAGGCTACTCATGTCCCTCGTAATTCCCGACTGGACTGCTGCAACTCACTTCTGGTAAGTCTGCCTCTGTCCACCATTCATCTTCTGCAGCTAATGCAGAATCTTTAAACGACGACTCAAGACATATCTGTTTCTTCAGTACTTGAACTAATCGCCCCGCACCCCACCCCAAAAAAAATTATTAAATTTATTTTAATAAATAAATAAATCCCCTTCCCAATTGTGTTTGACTGATGGCACTTAGGTAGTAGCAGTTCAAATTCAAATTTTATTTGTCACATACACAGTCATACAAAGTACGATATGCAGTGATATGCTTATACGACCGCCCCGTGACCTTAGAATTTAAAATTTAAAATTTAAAATTTCTATCTACAAGAAAATAAGGAAATAAATAGTGAATAGTGAAATAATACAAAAAGTTTAAAAAAAATATATAGAAATACGTAAATATAAAATATAACAAACTTAAAGTCTGTGAACTGTGAAAAACTTAAGTCTGTACAATATTGAGGTAGTAAGTGCGATGAGGGGGAATGTGAAAAAAAGTCCTTGAGGTGTGCAAATGTGCATATATGTGCAAATGTGCATTTGACAAATTGTCCGTTGTGTGTGTGCAAAAAAATGCAGAGGTGTTTTAGTCCAGTGTATTGGTTTGATTGAGAGACCGTACCGCCTGTGGGAAGAAGCTCCTCCTCAGTCTCTCTGTATTGGCCTTGAGGGAGCGGAAGCGCTTTCCAGAGCTCAACAGAGAGAACAGTCCATTGCTGGGGTGGCTGAGGTCCTTCACGATCTTCCTGGCCTTTGTCCAGCACCGCTTGCTGTAGATAGAGTGCAGGTCAGAGAGCTCAGTTCGGATGATGCGCTCAGCTCATCGCACCACCCTCTGTAGGGCTCATCTGTCCTGCATGGTGCTGTTCAGGTTGCGATGTTTCCCATCAGGATGCTCTCTATGGTGCAGGAGTAAAAGTTCCTGAGCACCTTAGAGGGCAGCCTGAAGTCTCTCAGGCGTCTGAGGTGGTAGAGACGCTGTCAGGCCTTTTTCACCACGGTGTTGATGTGACAGGACCATGACAGGTCCTGCGTGATGTGAACACAGAGGTATCGGAAGCTGTCCACTCTCTCCACTGGGCTCTCGTTGATGACGGGTCTGGTAGTTCCTCTCCTGCTTAGTGCTGAAGTCCACTGACAGCTCCTTTGTCTTACTGACATTTAGAAGAAATCCAAATTTACAGGGTTGTCACTTAACAATTTACCCTGACAAAGAGCCACATAAGAACAGTGGCAGCTGGCACACCTAAATATAGCCCTTAACATGGCCTATTGTTGTTTACTTACAACATTTAATTTAAAAATGTTTTGAGCTCTGGGATGTTGAACTGGCATCGTGATCCCCCTCTTTAATTTCCTATGTAGTCTAATCAGCACTCAACCACACGCAAGAGTTTTCCAGAGCGCACCGGCAGAAGTAAACTACTGATTACTAATGCATTGACCATTCAGCTGACCATTTGAATAATTAACTGATAAATTATACTGTCTTTGTTTTCGGCTGCAGTGATGAGGTAATCATGTCATCTCTACAGCAGTGGATGCTACAATAATTTACGTTTCATACCAATTACATAATCTGAAATTTGTTCCCTTTCAAAAGCTACACTCGATGCTACATGAAAACGCTATGGGAATGTCTCGTGTGTATTAAACACGCCAAACTTTGGCTTATATAACCTCAGTCAGGTGACGTCATCTGACGAAGTGCACCTGCAGGTTATAAATAGAACTAAACCAGAAACACCCTCAGGTCTTTTTGTCTTCAAGGTCCACATTGTGTGTATGTGTGTGTGCATGCGTGTGCGTGCGTGCGTGCGCGTGCGTGTGTGTGCGTGCGTGTGTGCATGTGTGCAAAGCACTTTATAAAAACGAATATAGAAAGAAAGTGTTAGACTACTCACCAAAAAGATGGCAGAGTTAGACAGGAGATGCGTGTTTGGGGGAAGAGCACGCTATCCCTGGGTCTGAGGGAGGATGTGAGCATTGCAATCTCCTCCGTATTAAAGTCCTTTGCGCTTAGCTCGGCTTCTTTAAAACAAAACCGTGAGCCCCGTAGCATTCCTGGGGTTCACGTGCTGATCTGGCAAAAGCGCATGAGATGGAATCATCCTTTTCTCTCGCGGTCTCGCCGGATCATGAGCCTTTAGCATCCACTTCTCAAGCACATTTCGGCACTTCTTGTGAAGGGCTGAAGAAACCTCTCTTGCTTCAGCCGAGATTAAAAAGTGCTACCTCAGAGTGCTCCTCTAGCGATGAGCAAGCGTATCAGGAGTTATTAGAGGTGGTAACACCGGTCAAACGCTTACACCTCGACTAACGGCAGAAGCAGGAGTCCCCAAGCACTCAAAATTAGATGACTGGTTTCTGTCATTTATGGAACATGCCCTAATCATCTCATATTTTTGTGCCATCGACATCGATTTATTCTAATGTCGTTGATGCGCTCTATGGCTGCCATGGTGTCCACGGAGAGACATCTGTGGCTTAACCTCATGGGTATCAAGGATAAGGATCGTACTTTCCTCCTTGATGCTGCCATCTCTGGCGAAACTATATGAAGCCTTTGTGAAGCCATCTTGGTTAGACTTTGCCCCTGGGCTAGTCAAAGCTATTCTGTATCATCAGTCGAAGCATCTGCTGAAAGTTGCATTCTCGACCATGCACCCAGGGGTCGCCCGCCACTAGACAAACACTGTCACATTGGGTGAGAGATGCTATTGCCCTAGCCTACGAGGCGCGTGGTCAGACTTCGCCTCTAGGAATTAGGGCCCATTCAACCAGGGGGATTACCTTATCAATGGCTCTGGCAAGAGGTGTCCCATTGCAACAAGTGTGTAATACGGCAAGTTGGTCCTCTCGGCACACATTTGTCAGATTTTATCTCTCCTTATTTTCTGCTCTCTCCTCTCTCTCTCTCTCTCTCTCTCTCTCTCTCCTTTCCCTCTCTCTGTCTCTCTGTCGAGCTATACATGTTCTCTCCTGAGTTGCCAGTGATCCAGACCCCTCTGCCCTCTGGACCCGTCTAACCCGTCCTGGAGTCCTGCTTCTGGTTGGAGATCTCGTCGCATGGATGTCCCGTGTGGTCTGCCTGGATTCGTGTGGTGGCTGGGGATGGTTTCCATGAAGACTGTCCTGTCCTCGACTGATGCAGACAGCTGTTTTCTGGGGACCTGTGACTTCAGTTGTTCGATAGCTCAGGACTGGAATTTCCTACAGTCTACCTGAGCCTCCAGGAACAAACTGAACTCCTTTTAATTTAAATTTAAATTTTATCACGTCTCCTGTTATACTGAACTTCCAGTCTCACACATTATTATGCTGATCAATCCCTGCTCTCCGTTATCACCCAGATGAGGATGGGTTCCCTGTTGAGTCTGGTTCCTCTCAAGGTTTTTTCCAATTACCATCTCAGGGAGTTTTTCCTTGCCACCGTCGCCCTCGGCTTGCTCATCAGGGACTTATCATTATCATCTTATCATTGCTTATCGTTTTGATTCATACACATTGCATACAAACTTACTTCTTTTGATTGTGTAAAGCTGATTTGCGACAATGTCAATTGTTAAAAGCGCAATACAAATAAATTGACTTGACTTGACTTGACATGCAATTTTTGTAGCTGCTTTATAGAAGTTGTATATGAGTTTAACGCTTGACGTGTGTTATATTCCATGGGGTTGATCAGAAGCAAGATTTAAAGGACAAGAAACCAGAAAAAAAAAGATTTATGACAAGAAACACTTTAAAGCATCACCAACACCTGAAATGTCTCACCAGTGATTATTCAAGATACTGAGTTTTATCTCACAGTTCATCTTTATGAATCTCTGTGTTGAACAGGAAGTGATGTCATGGGAAGACCATATGGCGTACATATAGTGTATAACAGTGGTGTCTGTTTTCTAATTATCCAGTGTGTTTGGCTAAGATGTGTGTGTGTGTGTGTGTGTGTGTGTGTGTGTGTGTGTGTGTGTGTGTGTGTGTGTGTGTGTGGTAGAACATAACAGAGAGGTAACTTCATACTAACACACAGACAATTTGGAAACGCCAATTAGCCTTGTCTTTGGACTGAGGGAGGAAACCTACCAAGCACAAGGAGAACATGCAAACTCCACACACACACACACACACACACACACACACACACACACACACACACACACACACATTTTTATTAGTAGTAAATATAATAAATATGTTATTATGTTATTATATATGTTGTTCATCCCTGGTGACTCATCCCTCGGTCAAGACGGAGTGATCTCCCTGGACAACAATCAAATAACTCCTTCAGCCACTGCCCGCAATCTTGGGGTAACTGTGGACAATCATATGTCATTTTCCCCACACATCGCTAACCTCACTTGCTCTTGTAGATTTCTTCGTTACAATATCAGAAGAATCTGCCCATTTCTTTCTTCACAGGCTACTCAGGTGCTTGTTCAGTCCCTTGTTATTTCAAGACTGGACTACTGCAACTCACTCCTGGCTGGCCTGCCTCTGTCCACCACTCGTCCTCTGCAACTGATCCAGAATGCAGCAGCACGTCTCATTTTCAACCTTCCCAAGTTCTCCCACACCACCCCACTCCTCCGCTCCCTGCACTGGCTTCCTGTAGCTGCCCGCATCAAATTCAAAACACTGATGCTTGCCTACAAAGCTAAAAATGGCCCAGCACCCACTTACCTACAGTATCTGCTCTAATCACACCACGCACTGCGCCACGACCCCTCTGATCCTCCAGCACTGCTCGCCTCATCCCTCATCCAGACTCTTTTCTGTTCTGGCACCGAGGTGGTGGAAGGAACTTCCTCTAGATGTCCGTACAGCAGAGACTTTGACGATCTTTAAACGACGACTCAAAACGTATCTATTTCTCCAGTACTTACAGAACTAACCCCTCCATTCCCCCCCCCTCCTCAAAAAAAAAAAACTCTTCCCAGTTGTGTTAGACTGATGGCACTTAGTTATTGACCTAGTTAACCCAGTGTA
Organism: Clarias macrocephalus; assembly: GCA_011419295.1. Taxonomy (NCBI): domain Eukaryota; kingdom Metazoa; phylum Chordata; class Actinopteri; order Siluriformes; family Clariidae; genus Clarias; species Clarias macrocephalus. The sequence continues at coordinate 13,822 of JAAGKR010005832.1, forward strand.
AGTATCTATTCAGTGATGTAAACTTTAAAGCACTTTTTTGTAAGTCGCTCTGGATAAGAGCGTCTGCCAAATGCCTAAATGTAAATGTAATGTAAATTACTGTTGGCATGACACAGGATCTGCAGGTTCAGATGCCAGCTTATTAATTTTACCATCGGTTAAGCCAAGATGTCAATTTACATAAGCAGAGAAATAAGCTGGCACAAAGCACAGACTGTGACCCCAAAAGATCTTCTCCAGACTTGTTAAATCAAGAATCTTAATTGATTTTAATTTCTACAAGAGTATGAAGGACATACAGTAAATATGTTTAAAACAATATGGTGTTGTGAGGAGACTCTGTGCTCAGTAGAAGATGATGAAATGCCGTGTCTGAGCCACAGCCTGTGAGCTTAAACATGTGATTTAATGAAATGTACATACAGCAGTGAGGGAAAGATTGCAGACCCTGTCAGGTTTTCTATGTCGCGTCAGGTTTCACACTCGTCCTAAAATGGATTAAAAATGTCTCTCCAATCATTCTACAGCCGGGGGCCAAAAGTTTTGAGAAGGACGCAAATATTAATTATCAGTGTTGTTACTACGATGTTACTCTGATATACTGAAGTATAATTACAAGCATGTCATAAGTGTCAAAGGCTTTCACTGACATCAAGTTAATGTAGATAATATTGGCAGTGTTGAATCTTCTTTTTTAAGACCTCTGCAATCACCCTGGCATGCTGTCAATCAACGTCTTATTCACACCCTGACTGATGGTGCAGCCCATTCTTACACAATCAATGCTTGCAGTTTGTCACAATGTGTGTGTATGTTTAGGGGAACATGAAATCATATTTTTAAAGTAAATACTCTTAAGGGCACAGACACACTATTTGTTTTTATTTACACTTATAAAGACTGTGGGTAGGACGGTAATAACTTACGTTTAAAAGATTTTGTTATTTTTATTTCCAAAGAAAAAATATTTTTGTAAAAAGAGATGTAAAAGAATAAATACATGAAATAATAATAATAATAATAATAATAATAATAATAATAATAATACATTTAAAAAAGGAAGAGAAAAGAAATGAAATGGGGAAACCAGTAACCTGAACACAAGAGTAAAGTAAGCTAGAAAGAAATGGTTCTTGTAAACTTCCCCAAGGACTGTTTTGTGTAAGACACCATCTCAGTACATCATTTAACTGTATCCATACACCTCTATATGTCCTTTTCACACACACTCTCACACACTGTATATCATTCATATATTTATTTTATTGTGGAGGATAGTGTGGGGTTAATCCATAAACATGAAATACAGTAAAGAAAGAAAGTGTAATATTTATGAATTACACTCAAAGTATCAAATCCAACTATGAAATCTGATTTAATTGATTCCATTAAACATTTTGTTTGTTTTTATTTATATTTATGTTTTGCTGGCGAAATACATTTTAGGCAGAGACGTCTGCTCGGTCTTGTTAATTTTTTTTTAAACCCCTCAATTCTGCCAATTCCCCCATGAGTGAAACCAGTTTGATAACTTCACACCTATTGTGAATGAAAGGTGAGAAGAGGGATTAC
>JAAGKR010005832.1:19519-45650 GCA_011419295.1 Clarias macrocephalus
AAAAAATAGAAACTCAAGTGCTAGTATGTGATACTCACTCATTGTCTATACCGCTTAATCCTGTATTCAGGGTCACAGGGGGCCTGGAGCCTATCCCAGGAGACTTAGGGCACAAGGCAGGGTACACTCTGGCCAGGGTGCCAATCCATCGCAGGTTGTATTTTGTAATTGCTAGAAGAGTAAAGTGCTAAAAAGGGTAAAGCATAATTTAAGATAAGTGCTAAACATATAATCAAACCAACATGGTAGATGATAAGATGAGTGAGGGGTTTGGGGGGGGGGGGGGGGGTTGAAATATTTTTATCCACCCTATACACATACCACTGTGTGTGTATCCAATCATCTCCTGTTGTCTAGTCCAATGTTAACACCAGAACGATAGTCTGTTTCCTGTTCCTTTCCCTCCTTCTCCTTTGGTTAGTATCCCACATCAAATTAGCTTCCAATCCCAAGATTCTAAGATGATGCACAACCCACTAATCTAAAATGTTGGATTTATGTTTGTCCACCCGCCTCTTGAGGATTGACCAGAAGTTCTCAATTGGATTAAGGTCTGGGGAGTTTCCTATTTATAGTGGTAAAAGTGTCTGGTAGTGGTATATACAGACACCATGTGCGGCGATGTCCATACACAGTGTAAAACAAACACGCTACAACAAAATAGACAAAACTAAGTAAACAAAGTAGCACTGTTTTGGCTCCGGAACAGGTGCTGCATGCTACTGACGCGCCACCATCTTCAAATACTTTGACAACATACACTAATCAGCCGTAACATTAACAACCAAATCATTAACATTAATTATATCCTCCCTGTAAACTTAGGGATGTCAACAAAATGTAATAACTAGTTATATGAATCAGTTATATATAAATCATGTGTTGTGTTAAGAGTGATTAAAAAACAATACACCACATGTTATGATAAGGAGAATCTTTGTCTTTTCCATTTCAGGGATTAAAAACTGCAACAATGTCAATTGGTTCACGTGATGATGCTTACTATTATGTAATAAATTATATTATATAAATTAAAAATTTTATATAAATATTTAATATAAAATAATATACTATTAAATTATATATATAAATATTTAATGGTAGCAATTAAATCAGACTTCATAGTTGGATTTGATACTTTTCAATTGTGATACTTACAAGTCTTGGGCAGTGGTTATCGGGCCATCTGGAGCACCAGAAGTTTTCCCAGTGGGCCGCTGACCTGATCAATGTGGACTGGCCCAATCAATATGCAAATATATATAAAAAGAAATGACAGAAACCAAATATTTCATCTCTTTTCTATGCAGATAGATGAGTGTGTCGATCACAAGGGCGTCACCATGTTTCTATGCCCCTGGTTTTGTGTATGTCTATAGTAAAACAACTAAATTATAACACTTATAACTCTTTGTGTTTGGGGTAAAGTGACTGATCTGTTTAAATCTTTTTTTAGCAGAGACTCTATTTCACAGAATAATCCATAACTTTTCATAAATATGTAAGAACTTGAAATGATTTATGCCCCGTCTGCCCCGTTTTTTCCCTCGCTGTCACTCTCTCTCTCTCCACGTGCTCATGTTTTCCCTAGCATGTCTGTGTCCTTTCCCACGCCCCCGTTTCCGCCCTGTCGGCACACCTGTCTCGAATCCGCTACTGATTACTCCAGGATTTAAGCACTCGCTGTGCGCTGCTTAAATCGCTGGATTATTGTATGTTTTCGCTTCGATTTTTGTTTTCTCGCCTTCACGTTTTCAAGTCCCTCAGGCATCCAGATGGAGCCCGCTAAACTTCAAGCAGTTACAGACTGGCCCACGCCCAACTTGAACTTCATGAACTTCAGAGGTTCCTGGGATTTGCGAACTTTTACCGTTAACTTTATCATTTTAACTTCATTTGCAGCTACCGCTCCATCTCCGCTCTCGTTTTCTCGCTTTGGACTGTCGCTTTGCTGTTTGATTTCCCGGCTTTGATCTCGCATTTCCTCGCTTTGACTTCGTCTTCTGTTTAATGTTTTTTGGATAGTCGTCTCGCTGCTTGATTTCCCAGTTACCGAATTAAGGCTTCCCATTTTTGACTACGGTTCTCGATTTGCGCTTTAGCTTAGACGTTACGCTGATTGATCTTCCGGCTTTTGACTCACGCTTTCTCTCTCCGACCATGCTTCCATTTAACGTTACATTTATCTAAACTGGTCCATTGAAGGGTCAAGAAGCCTAGTGGGCTGAACACTCGGACAATCAGTGAAAAAAAAAGCCAATTCAGCCCAAAAAATACCCTTTAGCACAGGGCAGATAGAGTGAGTGAACTCAACACATTGGCTTACCAAGAGTCTATGTTCCAAATCTATGAAATAAAGGACCCACTGCTGATAAGGTATGGAATAGATGAAAAACACCATCTATGGATGACTATTCATAATGGCAAAAGTAAAAAGTAATTAACAACATAATGAGGCCACAGTATCTTAAGGCTATATATTTTTTGTCTTTAGCATTTTTTCTACTTTTCAATTTCATTATTTCTCCTGCTTTTACTCGTCCACATGGGCAGTGCTATTCTGGGCTGGTTAAAAGACTAATACAGTGGAACTTTGGATTACGAGCATAAACACAGCAGAACAAACGGACATACAAACACAGAAACACCGTTTCAACAGGGAAAAAAGAAATCTCTCTGACCAGGCATGAGCGCATACTAAGGAAATCATGGTGAATCATGGAAGGTGAGACAGTGTCAAAATAAGCTCGGTGTCAAAATAAGAGTCGCATGTGTGATACATGATACTCGGCGCTTGTAAACTAATACTTGCTCGGTTTCCGAATAAAAATTTATTTAAAATCTTTGCTCGGTTTGCGGAACACTCGTAAACCACGTTACTCGCAATCCGAGGTTCCACTGTATACAGAACCCCTCATCTCGACCAAACCAACCCTGTTCAACTGAAACAAAAAGAATGAAAAAAATAATAATAAAAACAATATGATTTTCAAAGCTTTTAGAGAATTAACAACATTACTATTCTGTAGGCTAATACCCTATGTTGGAAATAGTAAACATTTATTTAAATAGCAGAAATTACATTAACATTCTCCAAAGATAAATTTCAAACAAAGCATCAAATTAACTTCTGTTATAAGGGAATAAAGGTCCATTCACAAACACATTTATTATAAACTTATCTGCTGGACTGGCAAACTGATCACGCAAACAGAGTAAACAAAGACTAAAGGTAATAAAATAGACTGGGAGCTGAGATAAACTGCGTGAGCGATGCCCTCCCCGTGTTTTTGTGTTTAAACTCATTTCGCCTTAATTACATTTCTCACTTGAAACCCCTTTGCATTATGGCTAAAAAACAAGCCATAGAGTGTCAGAAACCGGAAATCAGACACTCCTCATGGACAGATATAGTAAATGTTACAGTATGTATATGGATATAAGCATTAGAGATGGAGAGTCTGTTAAACAAAGTCTTGTTTCAACTTAACTGGATCAATTTATTCTTCATAATGCCACAGCCAATTCTTCATCAGTGTCACAATCTTTAAGTCTCGAGGAAATGGCTGTCACTGCCCACTAATAAGAAAAAACAATAAAAAAAAAATTTAAAAAAGATTAAAGTAGATTCATAGGATGCGCCATTTTCTTGGACCTAGAGTTCTTATCTCTGTACTGTATAAGAAATATATTTAGTTTCTTTATTTAAGCCTTTTTTTTTTTACTCTATAGGACACAGACATGCCTAAGCACATCACTCTGCTCAACCAATGCAGAAATTAGCCTTTTTGCTATTGGATAAATGGATATTAACACTCTTAAAAAGAAAAATGTCCACCATTTATGTACATGTTTTTTTCTAGATTCTTACAACCTCATTTTATTTACAAAAACATGTTAAAAAAGAAAAGAAAATAGCTCAGGCATAGTCTAAGGCATAGCAGCCTGTCATCAACAGCAGCGGCAGCGTCACAGCTGAGTCACAGTAACGGGCCATAACTGAACTGAACCGAACTGAAACTTTGGAGCAGGACAACCATCTAAGTTTTAAGCTAAGAGTAGAAGAGCTTTAGCTCGTTGTGTCCGCTGCACCTTGATACACTTTCCGGTCTGGACCCGATCGACCGGGAGAGACAAACACACACACACACACACACACATACAGGCATGATGTCTGAAGATCTCTAGTTTATTCTCAGCAAGGAGAGAACATTTAAACAGTGCTACGTCCCGAACATCAAAAGAACCAGTCATTAACATGTCAGTGATGGAGAAAGCCGGAGACAGACAGGAGAGAGGAAACACATTTACATTCTCCTGATTAAACTAAAGGGTTCTAGCAGATACAGGATATAGAAGGTGTTACCACAGAGGGCATAAGGAAGCACAGTGAGGGGGCTGTTCTCAGGGCACAGGAATCTGAACTGATTAGATTACAATGTCTTACAATATTATAAAACCTTCCAGTGAAGAAGCACTCATAGGCTCACAGCCATTAATTACATGCTGTTTGTACTGGCACAACAAGAAATGCCAAGATGATGACAGCTTGACAATATTCTTAAGGCTAAGTTGATTCAAGCCCTTGGGACAGACGTCTTAAAGAAATGGGCTACAACTGTTGCATTTCCAGTATCCACCACTGGATAAACCTGAGACATGAATTATATCACTTTACATGTAGTGAATGTAGGATACACGAAAAAAAAAATCGTTTTTTCACAATATTGTAATATTCTCCTACTGTACTTGTAAACTGATCCAGTAAAGGGTTAATAAGCCTAGTGGACTGAACACTCGGACGATCAGTTAACATTTCTTTTTTTAAAAAAAAGGTCTGATAGAGTGTGTGAACTCAACACATCAGCTCACTAGGCGTCTACGTTCCAAATTTTTAGAAACTAAAGTATCCTTAGCTGACAAAGTATGAAATAAACAAGAAAAAACACCACCTATGGATAATTCAGCATAATGAGGCCACAGTATCTCAAGACCAAACAATAGATTATGTGTAATTCTGTAATAATGTGCTACTCATGTTAGGTTGGTGTTAGGCTTAAGTCGTACATAAAATTGGAAGAAGGTGAATTTTACAGTTTCTTACCTGGGCTATATCAGCACCCAAGGGGTTGACATTAACCAAACAAAAGTGTCCACTGTGAACTATGACCATTTTGGAGGTTTCTGCCAGTTTTTTATTTTATTTATTTATTTATTTTTATAGAAGATTCATAAATGGATGCAGCACCAATGCCAGTCCCTTGACGTCTTGATTGGAAAAAATGCTTAAAACATTTTTTATAAAACAGCTTGTTCCTTTCTTTTTAAACACTCCATTCTGTTTTTTTTTCTTCAGCATTTTTGTCTACTTCCCAATTTCATTATTTTACCCGTCCCACTTGGGTCCACATTCTGAACTGTTTAAAAGACTAATATACAAAAGTTCAAACAAAGCACCAAATTAATTTCTGTTATAAGTCATTAAAGTTCTTTCCACAAACACATTTATTATATTCTCATCTAATCTGATACAGTTAGGAGTCAACAAAGACCAAAGGAAATTAAACAGACAGGACGCGGAGACAAGCTGCCCTTCCTGTGTTTTCGTGTTTAATTTAATTTTGCCTTAATTAAATTTCTCACTAACCAGATTTACAGTCAGGCATCTTGTGTGAGTGCTGTGTTTAGAGAGACTGTGGTCAAGAGAGGGGAGGTTGGGCTGAACCATTCAAGTGAAATTTGCAGGGGTAGTCCCTCTTACGAGGTTTGATTTGTTTATTTGTGACATACAGAGAGAGAGAGAGAGAAAATGAAAATGTATTATATGTAAATCGTCCTTCCCCCTTTACAGCACCCCTGTATGGACGTCCTCTCCTCCTACTCCCTCCCTGATTTCTTTCCCCACTTCGATTCACTTTCATTCTTCATGTTTTATTCTCATGGAGTTTCATGAAGTAAAAGGCGAGAGTATGTTTCATTTTCTTACCTGTAACATCTGCGTTCGCAGCCGGCGCTCCAGTTCAGGTCAGAGTCACTTTATTCTCCTTATTAAATGTAATATTTAACCCTTCTGTTAATTGAATTATATTCAGTTTTATTTGTACAGAACTTTTAACAATAGGATTGCAGACTGTCCCAAAGCAGCTTCACAGAAGCAAAAGAAAAATCTTGCGAAAAAAATGTATATAAACGAGATGAAAATATTGTCTGAGACATGATTCAGTGATTCGAGTAAACTCAGCCATATCTTGAAATTAATCAAGAATTTTGTGATTGATTTCAATTGGCACTCTGAGCAAAGCCAGAAGCAGGTTGGAAATATTATTGATTAAGGGCTGTGTTAACAAAAAGAGAGGAGGAGCACAGAAGCCAATAAAATGTTTATTGTATCATTTAATAATTCTTGAACAGGAAACTAAATTATGTCCCAACCATTTCAGTAAATAAATAAAACACATTTATTTTGATGTTTTATGCAACTTGCATAGTATTGCTTATTTGTGTGTGTGTGTGTGTGTGTGTGTGTGTGTGTGTGTGTGTGTGTGTGTGTGTGTGTGAAGCAGAGAGGGAAAGAGAGAGAGAGACAGAGAGGAAGAGGTTTTAAACTCACTTTGTTCTTACAAATTAAAGAAGGAACTATTTTACAATTTATATACAACTTTAGATATTTTATCCACACACACACACACACACACACACACACACACACACACACACACAGTATATTAACATATGTATTATATTATCCATTAATTCACAGTTTTATTTACAGTTTGTTGTTTGGTTTCAGCTGTTGTCCATTTTTTCTTGGTTGAGTGTCGGTAGTTTTTTTGTTGCCTATTTTTACTCCGTTTTTACTACCTGTTTCTTCTCAGTTTTTGACAGCTGTAGGAACAGGTTGACCTGCTCCTCGATGTCTACAGGTGTGTGTGCGGTGCTGCACGCGGCCTCTTCACTCTCCTGTGGCACTACCGCGGCGCTCTGAGTCTGACTGCGGGTTTTCCGCTTGGTTGTCGGTTCTGTGCCGGTCGTTTCCTCCCGTTTCGTCCTCGGTTTTGTTGTCATGGTGTCTTTAGGTGTCTGTGGCGGTGCGCTGGTCTGCGTCTGCGGTTTTTCGGTGCGGACGTTGGGGGCGTGGTCACGGTCAGCGCTGAACACTGGACCGGCATCAGGTTCTGCGCTCGCCCTATGTACAGTGGTACCGGTGTCGGGTTCAGCGCCGAGCGCAGGGTGTGTCTCGGTGCTGCCGGTGTGTTCAGGACTGACCTGTTGGGGTTCGGGTGTGTCGGCGAGGCCCGCCGCAGGCACGGACTCCTCGCTGCTCCCCCGCTCGCTGTCCTCACGCCGCTGCCGCTGTTTCCCGGCCGCGTCGCCGCGCGAGCTCCCCGGCTGCACGGCTCCGTGCGGACAGCTCAGTCGTTTATGTTCGTGGTCCCTCCTGGTCGTTTAAAATCATTAGCACAGCTACGTCGTGGCGAAGACGGTGTAGCTGTTACTCCCGTCTTTAACTTTAAAGTTAATGTTCAGTGGTCCCTCCTGGTCGTTTAAAATCATTAGCACATGCTTCACGCTCGAGCTCTTACACCCGAGCGCGATGGGCTTCATGGGGCCCGTGAATTTCCCGAAGCGCACAAGCTCCCTCAGTATCTGCTCGTCCTTGATGAACGGGGGGACGTTGGAGACCAACACTCACGTTGCTGGCACAGACAGAGGGGTGACCTGGACCGTAACGTCTCTCACTCGTATCCCGTTTTTTGTTGCCGTGGTAACAAGCTTTTTTTTGGTCAGAAAGACCACCACCGCTTTATTCATCCGGGTGGCAGAGTAAATGTTCTGGCACCCGATCTGATCTCCCATTGCTAGCAGAACTTCCTCCAGCATTACACCGTCTCCCACAACACACCTGACGGCATTCTGGAGAGACAAAGTCTCCCCACTGACCTCAGAGGCCATGGTGCCCCGCCCACTCTCTCTCACTATAAACTTTATATTTATATTTAAACTATAAACTTTACTAAAGAAAACTAAATAAACACATTCCAGAGAATTTTCCACAGCCTTCCACGCGCTCATTCACACCCAGCACATGCGCGGAGAGAGAGACAGAGAGAGAGAGACAGAGAGAGATAACTAAATCATCACTGAGAGTGATTTGAGGGCAGTTCCAGGTTCATGGATGTAACATTGGGACTCATACTGGTAAACAAATTGCCTAGAGAAGCTTTGTGTAACCTCTACAGCTTAACACAGGCAAATCCTTAAAATTCATATTGTGTATATATGCAACTGTTTTTATGCTGAAAACAAAAATCTTTTTATCAGTGGTAATGTTAGGGCATATTAAACATACAATGGAACCTTGAATTCTGAGCATAATTTGCTCCAGAAGTGTGCTTGTATATCAAAACACTTTCAAAGCGTATTTTACCCATAAGAAATAATTGAAACTTTGACGATTATTTCCACAACCCAAAATTTTTCATATAAAAATAATTAAATGAATACAAACATATACTTAAAAATATATAAATAAAAATACAAAATATATAATAGATAATTATATGGTAAAAATATTAATTAACCTGCACTTTACCTTTGAAAAGAATCATGGCTGTAGTGATTGAGACCAGAGAGAGGAGAGGAGAAAGGTGTGTGTGTGCACACACTTGCGCACACCAGGTTACAGATAGACTCTCACTCAACCAAGCATGCGCACACACATACAGACACATAGACACACACACTAGCCTGCAGAAAGGCAGGAGGATGGCAACAGCTGCTGTGTAGGATGAATTCCACACACACACATTACTTTACTAAATAGAGATTCACACAAACACACGGGTTAATCTCTATTTGGTAAACTAGTGTGTGTGTGTGTGTGTGTGTGTGTGTGAAGTCATCCTTAACACACATACAAACACAAAATGCTTTACGCGCACAGTGGTCACAGTGTTATAGTAAACAGTACACACGCACGCTATGTTGACCATCCTAGTGATGCGCGCACACTGAGACTGAGCATGGGAGACGATTTTTCACAATTCCGTCGCACGAGAGCAAGAACCATTGACTAATTTGTGATCATGTGCCGCTTAGAGTCAAATCGCAAAAGAAGCACATGCATGCCACATGAAACTTGATTATACTTGATGCGTATATCAAGACTCACTCATTTAGCAGGTCAAATTTTATAAAAAACTTTTGCTTGTCTTGCAGAGTCCTCGCAAACTGGGATACTTGCAATTGGAGGTTCCACTGTGCACACTTTTATGGGAGAGTACACAAACACATTCCATTTTTACTTCTGGTTGACATCCCTTTGCATCATGGCTCAAAAACATTTCAGAGTTTGAGAGACTATAAATCAGATGTTTGCACAGGACCTCATGTTTGTACCTCACATACAGATATAGTACATGTTACAGTACATTTGATTTTTTCACAACAATTTGGGAGATTATAAGCCTTAGAGACAAAGAGCTTGTTAAACAAGTCTGATAAAAGTCTTGTTGCAACTGAAATTGCCTTCATAATGCCACAGTCAATTCTGCATTACTGTCACAATCTTCAGGTCCTGATGAAATGGCTTGTCACTGTCCTCCAATAACACACACACACACACAACTGGTATATTTATAAGATGCGCCATTTTGCTGAACCAAAATTCTTACCTCTATGCATAAGAGATATATTTTGTTTCTTCATTTACAGTAAGCATTTTTTAAATCTATAGGACATGACATGCCTAAGCACGTCTCTCTGCTCAACCAATGCAGCAATTAGTATTTATTTACATATGAATCGGGTCACTTACATAAACTTTGACTATGAATGGAGCTCTGTATATTCTGGGGCGGGCTTTGGCACTTATGGAGATGGCAATCTGTCATGTTTGTTTTGGCTTGAAAAAAAAACTACCATTTATGTACACATTTTTTCCAGTTTGGAAAGTGGAACGAAATGAACAGACTTAGAAAAGTGGTCAACAATGGTAATGATACAGGTTTTGCAGTCAGACGGGGGTCCAGAGAAATATGGGACCAGGGATGACACGGCATAGCAGGTCTGAGAAGGCTGTCAGAAGGTCGTTGTTGTGGACATGTCCTTCCCCAACGTGGGCCACCAGACACATTGCCCCTGGATTGGGTGGCAGGATAGTCTAGGTCCATGGCTCCATTCCAGGACCTGTGAACATAGGTGGGAAGGGACGAAAAGGCGATTCGGGGGGACACTGCTTGGTCCAGGTTCCTGGGTCAGTGCCTGCTTGACTTTGGTCTCTATGTCTAGCTCCATGAGACAACAAGGTGAAAGAATGGAGTCACATGGCGTGGGATCCTGGGGGGAGGAGAACAAGAGGGAGTCTGCATTCTTTGAGCCTGGGCAGTAGGAGCGGGTGAAGTTAAACCTAGAAAAGAACAACGACCACTGTGCTGCACAGGCATTAAGTCTCTTGGCGGTGCGTAGGTACTCAAGGTTCGGTCCACACTAGGAAGGGTAGCTCGGTCTCCTCCAAGAAATGTCTTCACTCTTTCAGAGCTAACTTGATGGCCAGGAGCTCTCTGTAACCTAGATTCTTTTCTACAGTAGATTAGTTCCTTTCGGCCGGGGATAGGTAATGGTAGTAAAACAAGCAGGGGTGCAGCTTGTTGTCTCGTGGGGATCTTTGGGTCACGCTTGTGTTGGAAGCATCCACCTCTACTACAAACTGATGAGATCATTAATGGTGGGGATGGGGGCTGAGGTGAACCATTTCTTCAGGTTGACACAAGCCCTATCTGCTTCTTCGTTCCAGCAGAACCACATTTTAGAGCATGTCAGGGAGATTAGAGGGCAGCAACAGAACTGTACCCCTGAAGTTAGCAAACCCAAGAACCATTGGAGGTCCTGTCAAGAGGCTGGAATAGGCCAGTTGAAGATGACCTGAACCTAGGCTGGCTCCATCTCCAGTCTGAAAGGGGAAATAACAAAACTCAGGAACATGGTGGAAGTTGTGTGGAACTCACACTTCTCTACTTTGACATAGAGGTTGTTTCTTATGAGTCTTTGCAAAACTTGGTGAACGTGTGAACTTGGAGACCTCAAGAAAAATTTGAACGTCACCCAAGTAGACGAACACAAAGGGAAAAAAAGTCATGGAGAAGATCATTGATGAGGGCCTGAAACAATGGCAGGGGTGTTGGTTAGTCTGAACGAGACCACCAAATACTCATAGTGCCCAGTAAGGGTGTTGAAGGTCATCTTCGACTCATCGAAGTAGTAGTACTCATCATTGGAGTAGTTCTTAGGCGGTGGCAGGTAACTGGCGATGATATCGTTGAGACCCTGATAAATCAATACTTTGTCCTTTTTTTTGACAAAGAAGAACCCTGCCCCAGCAAAAAAGGAGGATGAACGGATAATTCTGGTGGCGAGGGCCCCTGTTATATATTTGTTCATGGCCTTCCTTTCTTGGCGTGCCAAAGAGTAAAGACTTCACCAAAGAAATCAAAGTAAATGTGAGAAAATTAACTGTGAGCAAACAATAATCAGATAATCAGTTAATCTACAGATAAACAATAATCAGTTGTCTGAGACAGCATGCTGTGCTTCCTTGTAAGCGAAACCAAGGAACCACAAATTTTATGGGATTTTTTGTTTCCTCAATTTTTGTTAAAACAACTAGTTTCCTTTCAAAAGCTGCTCTCGATGCTGGGTGAAAACGCTATTGAGAACACTCTTTCTTCGACCAGTTGTAAAGCATGTGTGTATCAAACATGTGACTTCATGTTCACTTCACCGGAAACATTCTCAAATCTTTTTGTCTTCAAGGACCACATTGTGTGTGCATGTGTGCAAAAACGGTCTGTTTTTCAATACTGCAGCAGCAGTTTCTGCTTTGAGTGTTTAGGGGAAGAGCACGGACTCGAGGGAAGGTGCTTCATGCTTGGCTTGCGTTCTTTAAAGAGAAACCGCGAGCTGCGGCTCACTTTCCAGGGGGGATTACGATCTGGCAGAAGCGTGTGAAATGGATTCTTCCTTTTCTCTCGCGCTCTCACCGGATCAGGAGGCTCTCGTGTCCACTTCTCAAGCGCACCCCGGTGCTACTTCTGAATGGGTGGAAGAAACTTCCTCTTTTGCTTCTGTAGAGATGGACATTGCCACCTCAGAGTGCTCTTCTCGTGATGAGCGAGCATATGAGGAGTTACTAGAGGTAGTAACTCACGCAGTCGAGCGATTACACCTTGACTGGCCACAGGAGCAAGAGACCCCCAAGTGCTTGAAGTTAGATGACAGGTTTCTGTCGGGTGACCGGAGAGATCATTTCAGTTGTGGCTAAGAGCCAGGGGATTACATCCAAGTTTCCAGGGGAGCTGGAGGAGTCAGACAGTAGTAAAGCAGACATTATACTGTTTTTTGCAAGGCAAAGAGGTCCACCTCTGCTACATAAAATCTTTCCCAGATTTGAGTGACTACGTACTTCGGGGGTTGAGTTTCTATTCCCCATGTGTCACAGCTTGTCTGGATAGCAAGTCCCCGGAATGTAAATCACCTTGAGGGACAGGAACTTATCCTGTGCCCAAAGCAGAACCTGGTGCGCTAGCTTGTTTAAGCGACGATTTATGCATGAGACTACCGAAGTGTTGTCCACCCACACTAGGACATGGTAGTCTCTCAACTGCTGGAGGAGGTGTTTCAGGGCCAGAAACAAAGCCATCATTTCGAGGCAATTGATGTGCCACGCGGGAAGATTACCTCTCCAGCTCCCTTGAGCTGGACAGCCATTTAAGACCGCACCCCAGCCCGTGAGGGAAGCGTCTGTTGTTATCATCCTGCGACGACAACACAGACCTAGAGTGGGACCCAGAGTCAAAAACCGGGGTCTGAACCACATCAAACGGGTATGAAGCTCCTGGTGCGTAACCCTCATTTGCCTCTGGGGATTGGCCCTTAAATAAAATCCCCTGGGGCTTAGCCACAACTGAAACGATCTCATGTACAGAAGGCCCAAAGGTATCACCGTGGATGCAGCTGCCATGAAAGCTAAAACACTCTTAAAGTAATGAACAATCACTTTCTGGCCTAGCTTGATTTCCTTTAGGGTATTGAGAATTGATTCAACATGCGCAGGAGACAGCTGTGCCTGCATTGTGAACAAATTCCATATGACACCCAAATACTTTGTTTTCTGAGTAGGAAAGAGAACGCCTCTCCTGGCGTTGAGTCTCAATCCTAAAGAATTGAGGTGAGCTAGGATGACATTTCGATGTCGAAGCGCTAGCTGCTAAGACTGAGCCAGGATCAGCCAGACGTCTATATAATTCAGAATATGGATGTCCTGGAATCATAGAGCCAGAGCTGCATCCGTGCATTTTATATCCTGTATGTGCGGGGTGACAGGGCTAGGCCAATTAGACAGACCCGATACTAGTAAGCTTCGCCCCTGAAAGCGAACCTCAGGAACTTCCAGTGTTGTGGCAATATTTCTATATGGAAATATGCGTCCTTCAGGTTGATTGTCACAAACCAATCCTCTGGTTGGATCTGAGAAACAATCATTTTGGCTGTCAACATTTTGATGTTCATCCCCCGAAGATGTAAAATTGGACGCAACCCCCCATCTCTCCTGGAAACCAGGAAATACTGACCTGAGTAGCCTGGTTCTCTGTCTGGCAGGGGAACATGTTCGATTGCCCCTTTTTCCAGCAAAGTCTGTAACCGCCGAGTAAGCAGATGGGCACATTCTGGCTTCATGGAAGTGGAGACCATGCCTTTGAAACACGGAGGACAATGTGCAAAATTTATCCTGTAGCCTCTCCCTAAGTGCTTTGTAACTACGGAAACATACCTGGCAGTAGGCCTTTCTGAAAAGGGCACAAATTTTGACACTGAGGCTAGATGGGGGGTGTTAGGTGTTCGGCATCCTGAAACATGGCAGGAAAGAAAAGCTTTCCCGGACCAACGAAGATGTTAGTCTACAAGCCCACAAGCTTCTCTTCAATCTGGGGCATCATCATATAACCCAGCGCTTTCGCATCAACGACATTCGAATTAATCGATGTTAATAGCAAAAAAGTCGCCAAAGAAGGGGCGGGACCATCGTTGAGGCC
Source organism: Clarias macrocephalus (assembly GCA_011419295.1). Lineage (NCBI taxonomy): Eukaryota > Metazoa > Chordata > Actinopteri > Siluriformes > Clariidae > Clarias > Clarias macrocephalus. Next base: position 33,610 of record JAAGKR010005832.1, read on the forward strand.
CCTCCCCGGCCACCTGTTGTCTAACTTTGAGCGCTTGGGGATTTATTATTTTTTTGCTCCTGCGGCAAGAGAGGAAGTATCATCTGCCTATTCACAAGAAGCGCCAGGGCGCGCTTGAGAAGTGGACGCTAAAACTTCCTGATCCGGGGAGAGCGCGAGAGAAAGGTGGAATTCCGTCTCATGCGCGTCTGGCAGATCGGCACGTGAACTCCACGAAGCACCTTAATAGGGAGGACATCACAATGCTCACACTCTCCCTGGAGCCTAAGGAGAGCGTGCTCTTCCCCCAGACACTCAACACAAAAAACGTGGAGATAGATCTCTTTCAGAGGGCGATCACACGGAGGCACGGATCTCTTAGTAAAGCTTTTCTTTTTTCTTTTGTTTGTATATTCATTTGCACACACACACACACACACACACACACACACACACACAATGTGGTCCTTGAAGACAAAAAGACCTGAGGATGTTATCGGTGCACTCCTATTTTTAACCAGCAGGTGCACCTCATCAGATGACGTCACCTGACCGAGGTTATATAAGCCAAAAATTTGGCGTGTTTGATACACACATGCTTCACAACCTGCTGAACAAAGATGTTCCCATAGCGTTTTCACGCAGCATCGTGTGTAGCTTTTGAAAGGGAACAGAACTGTCAGCAAGAGCGTCAAAGAGTCTGCAATTCTGTTTATGTCCACACAGCAGCAGCAACGCACAAAAACAGCATCTGGAAAACTTTCATGAAACAACAGTGCCAGAAATTACTCGTTCTGAAGTGCGCAATATTTTAAGTAAAACAGAAATACTGTCTGAGTATGTCTCACATATGTCAACTGTAGTTGGGCAGTGCCCCACCTCTATTCAGAAGCAAACAAACATTCACGCAACACACTCTCCGCAAAACGTGTTGAGCGACACTCCTCTCAAATCAAGTTGGTGTTCAGCACAGTCCCACACCAATTTCCACTTCCGTAAGAAAGCCTGCAGCAGGTCAAGCTCGGTCCAGCTCCTAAAGGAGTCAAGAGAAATCGCTGTATTTCTTTCTTTGCCACTATTACACTCTCTTTTTCTGTCTCACTTCCGCCCTGCCTCATGTCGCTTCTGGAATCCTTTTTTTTTTTTACCCTTCGAAACAATAGTACTTGTCGACCTCCACACATAGCAAAATCAGACACACAAGAAACCTTGTAAACCAGCATAATTAAGGTGTGTGAATACAGTTTTATCTAAGTGTACTACACTTAGATAAAACTGTATTCACACACCTTAATTATGCTGGTTATATGCATAATACTACTAGTATTATGTGTAATCAGATTTTTTTTATTGCAACTCTGAATATTCCTGAGTCCAGAATGCACTGAGAGGGAGGTGGAGGGTCAGAAGGATCTGTACAATGACAGAGAGGAAGCACTGAAGAGAATGCTGCACCTACCGAAGAACATGAACCACACAGCTATCACTAATACAATGGAAACCAGTAAGAACTCTGAGTCATGACTTAGTTTCATCAGCTTAAATTTTGTTCATGCTTTTTTCTTACATACATTACATGAATGTAACTTTTATTACTTTGTTACTTTTATCATGTATACATACATTGTATTAATAATCTGAAATTAGCTTTGGTTTGCAATGTATATGTTTTTTTTCTGTAGGTTGACATTAATCTGGAATATATATCAATATTTAACTTGTGCTATCCACATAAATTTTCCATTAAAGCATTTATTACTTCGTTTATTAGATCTCACCTCTGTGTATCAGCAACATCTGAAATCCAGCCTGAGAGAGAAGTTTAAACGAATTAATGAAGAAATATCACAACATGGAAGTCCAGCTCTTCTGAATGAGATCTACACAGAGCTCTACATCACAGAGGGTTGGAGTGGAGACATCAATAATGAACATGAGATGAGACAGATTGAGACAATGTCCAAGAGAGCAGCAATACAGGAGACAGCCGTCAAATGTAATGATCTCTTTAAAGACAAGTCCATCAGAAGTGTCCTGACTAAAGGAGTCGCTGGAATTGGAAAAACAGTCTCTGTGCAGAAGTTCATTCTGGACTGGGCTGAAGGAAAAGCAAATCAGGACGTCACCTTCATGTTTCCACTTCCCTTTAGAGAGCTGAATCTGATGAAGGAGAAAAATCTTTGTCTGATGAATCTACTTCATCTCTTTTTTCCAGAAATTAAAGAATTAATGTTATTGGACCATGACTTCTACAAAATCCTGTTCATCTTTGATGGTTTGGATGAGTGTCGACTTCCTCTAAATTTCCAGAACAACCAGACAATGTGTGATGTGACAGAGTCAGCCTCACTGGATGTGCTGCTCACAAACCTCATCAAGGGGAACCTGCTTCCCTCTGCTCTCCTCTGGATCACCTCTCGACCAGGAGCAGCCAATCAGATCCCTCCTGAGTGTGTAGACCAGGTAACAGAGGTACGAGGGTTTAGTGATCCTCAGAAAGAGGAGTACTTCAGGAAGAGGATCAGGGATCAGAGCCTGGCCAATAAAATCATCTCACACATGAAGTCTTCAAGAAGCCTCTACATCATGTGTCACATCCCAGTCTTCTGCTGGATCTCAGCCACTGTTCTAGAGAGAATGTTGGGTGAAGAAGAGAGTGGAGAGATCCCCAAGACTCTGACTCAAATGTTCACACATTTCCTGATCTTTCAGATTGAACACAAGGACCAAAAGTATCATCAGAAACGTGACCCTGATCCTCAGCAGACCAGAGAGAGCATCCTGGCACTGGGGAAACTGGCTTTCCAACAGCTGGAGAAAGGAAACCTGATCTTCTATGAGGAAGACCTGAGAGAGTGTGGCATTGATGTGAGAGAAGCGTCAGTGTACTCAGGAGTGTGTACTCAGATCTTCAGAGAGGAGTTTGGGCTTCACCTGGGGAAGGTCTTCAGCTTTGTACATCTGAGTGTTCAGGAGTTTCTGGCTGCTTTATACACATTTATCTGTTTCATCATTGAAAAGAGAAATGTGCTAGCAGAGCAAAACACTGGATGTTTTAATTCATTCAGAAATCCAAACATGTTTGATTTCCTCAGGAGTGCAGTGGACAAGGCCTTACAGAGTGAGAATGGACACCTGGACCTGTTCCTGCGCTTCCTTCTGGGTCTCTCATTGGAGTCCAATCAGACTCTCTTGCAAGGCCTAATGCTACAGACAAGAAGCAGATCTCACAGCAAACAGGATACAGTCAAATACATTGAAGAGAAAATCATGGAGAATATTTCTCCAGAGAAATCCATCAATCTGTTCCACTGTCTTAATGAGCTGAATGATCAATCGCTAGTGCAGGAAGTACAAAAGTACCTGAAGAACCAAAGTGACCATCATCATCATAAAACCAGACTGTCCACTGCTCAGTGGTCAGCTCTGGCATTTTTGATACTGAACTCAGAACAGGAACTGGATGAATTTATTTTGACAAAATATGAAAAATCAGAGAAGTGTTTTTTTGGGCTGCTGCCAGTGATCAAAGCTTCCAGAAAAGCTGAGTGAGTATTTTTATTTTCATTTATAAACATATTACCATATGGTTTGTAAAATTAATGAAATAATGAACTGCCCTATTTGGATTAATATTTTTTAAAAGTTACTTTATTCATCTTTATTTAATCCAAAAAACGGTTTCATACAGTATTTTTTATAAATAATGTTTATTAAAAATTCTCAACTCATAAATTGTACTCAGATTTACCCAGACAACTGGAAATCAATGTTGGCTGTATGAGCAGAAAATCATGCAAAGCGAAGAGTTTGTTTTAAACATGAATAATGCAGTAATATGTTATACGAAAACACTGACCTTCTGCTGGAGCTTAATTGTGCTATGAATAGACTTTGCAAGCAACATAGGGCACCTCAATTTGTGCAAGGTCAAAGCATGTATCATTGTTGACAACTTTGTAAGAGAACTACTTTTCTGGACACACACAAAAACAAACAAACAAACAAACAAACATACATGGAACTATGGAATCAGCAATTGGGGCAGATTTAGAGGTCAGCAAACAGCAGTATGGTTTAGTCAAGGCAAAGGTTTGCAGTGCATCTCTCTTTCTTCCTAATCTTGGTTAGCAGTGTTCATCACCTACAGTGCTTATAATCTTAAACTTGGAAAAGAAGTTTGTGCTCCTGTGCTCTTAAGACTTCTATGTGTGAGAGAAACAGCCTGTGTTATGGCTATGCTTGTGTATGTGATCATTTCCAATTTTTCATCATTTCTCTTCAAGTCTGTGTTTCTGTAATCTGAGAATGGAGAGCTGTAGAGTTCTGTCCTCAGTTCTCTCCTCAACCTCCTCCAGTCTGAGAGAACTGGACATGAGTAATAATTACCTGCGGGATTCAGGAGTGAAGCTGCTCTGTGCTGGGCTGGAGAATCCACACTGTACCCTGGAGATACTGAGGTACACACACACACACACACACACACACACACACACACACACACACACACGATTATTAAAGAAATGTTAATCCAATGTGAAAAATAATAACAACAACAACAACAACAAAAAAAATCATGTAAAATGCCAAGTTTCACTCAATGGCTAGAAGCAGAATTTAGTTGCTCAGAATGATGTTTTTCTAGTCTCATGAGACTGAATTGAGCTCTCATTACAAGCTTGACTTTGTCTTTTATACTTCTCCTAAATATGCCTTAGGACAAACAGAGACACAACAGAGATATAACATGAGACATACTTAAGTAACATTTGAAAAATCTGAGTCGTACATGAGAAACAGACCTGCATTTGAAGTGGCATAGTGGGAAAAAATCTTTAGCCAGCATTCCTGGCATCATATACAAAGCATGTTTCACTTGGAAAATAATCGTCATGGTTTGCTCAAGAATGTGGACGCAGATGCAGGGAAATAACTCAGATTTGTTTTATTCTTGTTTCTGTTCTCTCACAACAAGTGTTTTAACACAAAACAAAAAGGAAAAATAAACACAGGGACAAGAGGCTCTTGGCTGGAGCCGCGGGCAGGCGCGCAGTGTCACAAAATCCTGGAAACACAAACAATCCTTTCAGGCGAGAACAGGAAAACTCAAAAGAGAGAGAGATTCGTAATCTTGACTTTACCCTTGCCTTGAACTTGATGAACTTATAGAAGCCCCGCTCGACAGCCAATGCTCAGTCCTGGGAGGAGAGATAATGAGACTCATACGGCACGCTCATACACACACACAACATTCCTTTGAGACAAACAGTGAACAGACAAAGGGCTATGGGCCGGCTGGTCTGAATAGAGAGACACACGAGGAAGACATTGGTGAACTTGATTTAGTGATAATAGTGAAACACATACACACGTAGCCACACCAGGGGGAGACAAAGAGGCGGCTCGAGCCAGGTGTGACAAGAATAATTTTATACTGCGGTGTCTTCTCTATCTGCCAAAACAAAGACACACTTCAGCATATTAAAAGATGACTGCTAACCTGAGGAAACATGGCACGGTAAGTTTAGCTATGATATGATACGATACGACACGATATGATACTAGAGAGGCACATTTCCTGAAGAAAATGTGAGTGGTGCTCGCCGTGACATCATAGAGCTTTCCATGTCATTAGTCATAGATGAAGCTGATGTCATAGCTGATGTTGGTCTCAATGTTAAGCCTATGGGAATTTTTGGTGCGGCAAGGGCAATTAATCACCCATCCCTTAGAAAAGTCATAGCACCCCATTTCCGACCAAGCCGCACGATTTGACACCTCATTCATGGGTCTATGACAAACGGTGTGGGACTAGTTACGTGCCAAACTTTCATATGGAAGAAGAAAAAAAGAAAAAAAAGAACTAGAGGGGTACACTTCCAGAAGAAAATGTGAGTGGTGCTTGCCGTGGCATAACTCGGGCCCCCCATGTCGCTATGATAATGGAATCGACAGTTAGGTTTCATAGTTTCTATGCAAGTTAGGGTTAGGGGTTAGGGGTTTTTTCCCTACACCTTAGAAAAGTCATATCACCCCATTCCCGACTAACCCGCACGATTTGACACCTCATTCATGGGTCTATGACAAACGGTGCGGGACTAGTTACGTGCCAAAGTTCTGTATGGAAGAAAAAAGCAAATAGTAAATATAACACTAGAGAGGTACATTTCCTGAAGAAAATGTGAATGGTGCTTGCCGTGGCAAAACTTTGGAGTCATGCTAGCAACTTGTTAAGCACTCCAGCATCATGTTAGCAGCACTCAAATGATGTAGCTAGCAACATGCTAATATAGTTAGCATAATGCCAGTTACATGCTTATTAGCTAAACACAGTGCTAGCAACATGCTAAGCACTCTACCATCATGATATGAACATTCTACTGATATTGCTAGCAACATGCTAATATCGTTAGCATAATGCTAGCAACATGCTAATGAACTAGACGTCATCTTAGCAACATGCTAATCACACTAGCATCATGCTAGCAACATGCTAAACATGTTATTAGCGAAATGCTAATATAGTTATCATAATGCTAGCGACATGCTAATATTGTTAGCATCATGCTGGCAACATGCTAATAACATTAGCGTAATGCTAGCAAAATGCTACTATTGTTAGCATAATGCTAGCCACATGCTAATCGCGTTAGCAACATGCTAACTGAATGATAATGATTTTGCTAGGGGGTGTGGCTTATGAGCATCATGATAAATGCGAAAGACTGATTGCCTGAGTAAAATGAGCCCACCCCCATGTCTCTACGACAGTGGGATCCACAGTTAAATTCAGTTTCAAAGTTCCCATGAAATTTACCATTGTATGTTAATTGCCCACTCGCCCCTTAGAAAAACCATGTCAAGCCCCCTTTCCCCAAATAAACCCAAATAAAATAAATTCCTGAATGAACCACACAATTTGCCACCTGTTTCAAGGGTGTACAAAGAAGGGAAAGTGAGTCATCCACCAAATTCCTCATTATAAGTCAATGGGGCAAATTTGGCCACCTGTTTTACCCCGGGGGTAAAACCTATACCCTCTTGCGGGGTATGTTCCAAAACAGATTGCAAGCCTCTACAAATGTGGCAAATTTGAGATTTCCACCAAATTCCCACTCGGCATGTCAATCTGTCAAAGTTGGTCTCAATGTTAAATCTATAGGATTATTTGGGAAGATTAATTGCCCCCTGTCTGCCTGCCCCCTCTTAGCACCCCAATCCCGAACGAGCTGCACGATTTGACACCTCTTTCATGGGTGTATGACAAACGATACAGTTCTAGTTACACTCCAAAGTCCCCATTATAATTCACTGGGGCAAATTTGGGCGCCTCTTGCCCCCGCCGGGGGTAAAACCGATACCCTCTTGCGGGGTATGTTCCAACACAGCTGGCCAGCCTCTTCAAATGTGGGAAACTTAAGATTTCTATCTAATTCCCTCTCTGCGCTACAATCCGTCAAAGTTGGTCTCAATGTTAAGTCTATGGGACTTTTTGCGGCAATTAACCGCCCACCCCTTAGAAAAGTCATAGAACCCCATTCCCGACCAAGCCGCACGTTTTGACACCTCATTCATGGGTCTACGACAAACGGTGCGGGACTAGTTACGCGCCAAACTTTTGCACGAAAGAAGAAGAAAAAAAAAATAATAATAATAAGCCTGTGAGATTATAATAGTAGTGCTTCGCTTCGCAAGCACCACTAATAATATAATATAATATATAAAGCTGTAGAGAACAAATGCAGAGCAGAGGAGAAAGTGGGGGAAGTTGAAAAAGGAAGAATGTTGTGCAGTTTTCAGGGAGTTGAGACATTGAGAGGGTTGTCAGGAGGGGCTTCCAGTTGACCGGACATGGTTGTATATCAGAGTGTTTGTGCATGTGTGTGTTTATCAGTTCAGTCCTGATGTTATATAGTTCGAGTGATTTTTGTGTGTGTGTGTGTGTGTGTGTGTGTGTGTGTGTGTGTGTGTGTGTGTGTGTGTGTGTATGTTAATCAGTTCAGTCCCTTTGTGTTGAGGAGACAGATGGCTTATGGGTAAAAGCCCTTACATAGTCTTGATGTGAGTGCCCGAATGCCTCCATAGCATGGGGTGAAAAATGTGTGTGAGGGGTTTGTCAGATCAGTCACAATACTGGTGGCTTTGTGGATGCAGCGTGTGGTGTAGATGTCTTCGAAAGAGGGGAGACAGACCTTGATGATCTTCTCAGTTGTCTTCACTATCCGCTGTAGGGTCTTGCAGTCCGATATGGCACAATTTCCAAACCAGACAGTGATGCAGGATGCTCTAAATAGTTCCTCTATAGAAGGTGGTGAGGATTTGGGCTTTCTTGTGCAGAGAGCTGGTGTTGAGGGACCAGATGAGGTTCTGCTCCAGGTAGACACCCAGGAATTTTGTGCTTTTGACAATTTCACAGAGGAACCGTCGATGTTGAGCGGAGAGTGGTCGCTCCATGTCCTTCTGATGTCAACAACCATCTCCTTTGTCTTATAGAAGTTCAGAGACATGCTGTTGTCTTCTTACCAGTCCGTTAGTCTCTGCACTTCCTCTCTGTACTGACTCATCATTCTTGCTGATGAGACCCACCACGGTCGTGTCATCAGCAAACTTAATGATATGATTGGAGCTATGTGTTGCTATACACTCAGTCAGCATTGAGCAGGCAGCCCCACTCTCCGGGGGGCCCCAGTGCTGGTGGTGCTGCACGTGCAGTTCCCGATCCGCACTGACTGAGGCCTTCCGGTCAGAAAGTCCAGGATCCAGAGGGAGGTGTTGTCGTGGAAATTAATTGAAGACTCAGGCTTTGATTTCAGAAGGTTACAACAGGCCCAACAGGCTCAGCTTCCCGATCAGGTGTTGGAGGCTGATTGTATTGAATGCTGAACTGAAACCTATGTACAGGTTCCTCGCCGTCACATCTGCACTGAACTGTGCATAGAAGCCGCACTTCACCTCTCTGCTGGCCTGGGACAGTTTGGCCCTTGCTGTTCTTGGGGGCGCCTTGTCCCCTGCTCTGAAGGCAGAGTCTCGGGCCCTCAGAAGTGCATGCACCTCTGCAGTAATCCACGGTTTCTGGTTGGGTTGTGAGATGATGCTCTTGAAGACAGTGATGTCATCGGTGCACTTGTTGATGTACCTGGTCACTGATGATGTGTACTCCTCCAAGTCGGTGAAGTCGCCGTAGGTTGCAGCCGCCCTAGACATGCTCCAGTCAGTGTTTTCGAGACAGTCCTAAAGAACTGAAAGAGATAGCTCCTGCTGGCCAGGTTTTCACCTGTAAAACTTTTTTTTTTTTTTTTTTTTACTTGGTAATAACTTGATTGTTACAACTGCAGCTTGGTTGATGCTGTGAAGACTTTCCACAGAGTTTAGGAGCATGTATGTAACTAATGTTAATACATGCTATGATAAAAAAAAAAAGCCCTGTGTAAAGATTGTGCTGCAGCTGATAATGCCACTGACTTCATATTTGTCAATATAAAGCGGCAGAGGTACACTCAAAAAAATAAATCATTGGTATAACCTAATATAATTATGACACACATTTGAATGATGTTTCAACTTAATCCATGTAAATGGAACCCAATAGCAACTTCCTCTTGAGCCAATGAAATCAAATCTTTTTCATCTAAACGAGTGTATTGTTTACTGTAGCTTAAGCTTGTACGTAATTTAATCTTGTTGAGCCAATTGATTTTAAGCAATTAATTTAGACAACTAACAACGTTATTTACTTTTACCACCTATTTACCAACTTCTAATCACTGAGTTCCACCTAAATGTGTTATACAAATAAATACAACAGTCTCAGTATGAATATCTCAAGTCTGTTAAAAAAAAATGTTGGCATTACTTAACTTTTTATGACAACAGGTTCCATGTAACCTGTTAAGTTCACTGAAATAAATATTCATTCTTAAAGGCAACTTAAGTTAATTAAATAAAGTTAAAGTATTTTTGTTTAGTTCAATCAACATTCATGATTTTGTATTACTCTATTTAGTTAATTTATTTCAATTATTCAAAAATGAATATAATGATTGACCAAAGGAAAAAAATGTTTCATTGAGTTTATTCAAAAACATTGTTACAATGTACATTTTTAGTGTTAAGCATTTTATTCTTGTAAAAATCTTTATCAACATTGTGTCTTTAATTTTCAAAATAATAGTTATTTATCTTATTACAATAAGTTAAAATTACTATTAAAGTAATAATACAAGTATATAGCAAAATAAAAGCATGCAGCCTTAAAATTAAAAGATTTATTAGGATTTATTTATTTAAATATTTTTAATGATATCATCTGGTTAGCACTTTAAAAAAAATAATAATGTACTGCAACAACCAGTGCAACACTATGGAAAAAACATAGGTCCTGCGTCTTAGCCTTTGTCTCAAGTTACAGTGCCTATGAAAGGAGTTTATTTTTTAAGATCTGGACTTTGTTTGACAGCTTGTTGGCATTAAGTTCCATGAAAATCTTTTCAAAAGATTAAAAAGTATCTCTCAGTTCCTGGGGGCTATCAAAGTTTAAGGCATAAGTTAGACCAACTGTAATAGAACATGCATTAGATACATTGTTAAAGTTGAAGTACTTTGATGCCTTCATGGTGACACCAACATCTTCATAAGGGTCTGCAACATCTTCATGTTTGATTGCTTAGATTCTGAGAGTGGCGTAGCTTGTCAAGATTTGTGCTTCATCATGTTCAACGGCCTAAAAAGGATGAAAATAGAAACTTGTCAAGGATCAAGGGTAAAAATAGGATCAACAAATCAAGGTTAAAAATAAACTGGTATTAAAGAAAAATACCAAACTTTTCTTAAAAACAATTAAATAGCTTACCATGTACTCCTTCACTAGGTTTGAAGGAATTTCATTTAGGTAGACCACTAAGGCTTTCAGGATGCAGTCACACTTAAAAAAAAAAAAAAAAAAAAATTTATATATATATTGGTGACACTCTAATCAAAATGAAATGAGAATTAGCACTTTTTACTGTACATTTTACATTTATGTATTATTACGAAAATTTTATGAAAGTCAAGTGTGTCCACTAACAAATAGTCTCTAATCAGGCGCCCTGCATGGGACACACATATACAGTGGAACCTTGGATTACGAGCGTGATAAATTCTGGAAGCGGGCTCATATTTCAAAACACCTGCTAACCAAATGGTATTTTCCCATAAGAAATAATGGAAACACACACACACAACGGAAACATCGTTTTGTACAGGTAAAAAAGGAAATCTCTCTAATGGCACTCGACTGAGCTCAGACTAACGGAATCACTGCTGTAAGATAAAAATAAAACAAAATAACCAGCACTTTACCGTTGAAAAGAACCAGTGTTTCTGTGTAGAGCAAAGTGTGTGTGTGTGTGTGTGTGTGTGTGTGTGTGTGTGTCTGTGTGTGAAGGCGAGGGAGGGTGGAGAGTGCATGTGTGTGTGTGTGTGTGTGTATATAAGTAAGGCAAAAAGTCATTATTTTATCGATCTTGTGTTTTTAAAACTCCTCTACATAAAATGTACATTTGGGCCAATTTGTCCAGCTATTTTTTTTCGTATTTTTCCCGCGAAAGTTCCTCGTTTGTTTGTAACAGCGTTTTAGATTATATATATATATATTTTTTTTTATAATTATATATTTTTCCCATTTTTACTAAATAACAAACTAGTTTTTACGCTTTGATACTACTGGACTTGATCAGTTTTTGCGCTTTTTGAGAAAACGCGCATATCATCTGACCAACAACAAGCGAATCCATCAGCAAATAATCACAACTCCGGCACAAAGGTACGTTACTATGTCCACCATTCAGCTCGCTCAGTGTGTGGAGTGCAGGATGTTTAGACATTCTTCCTCCGTCATTAGTGATAATTTTATTTGTGATAGGTGTGTGTTAGTGAGCACCCTGACGGAGAAGATATTAGCATTAGAGGAGCGCATCCAGACTCTAGAGAGGGTTAGAGAGCGCGAGAGCAGCGTTATTCCCGTAGCGGAAAGTCTGGGTGCCGCAGGCGGAGATAACCAGCCCCCGACTCCGGCAGTAGAG
>JAAGKR010005833.1:7163-46955 GCA_011419295.1 Clarias macrocephalus
CTATTTGTATTATATTTTACTATAACAAAAGTTTTTAGGATTTCTTTAATAAAAAATATAAAGTAAAGTTCCTTAATTAATATGGCGTATTAAATAATTTTTACATTTTCTCCTTAACTACACACGATTATGGGACTTTCTCCAGGTTACTGATCAGAGCCCGTTTGTACAGATTCCTGAAAATGAAAATTCTCCCAAAGTTTGCAAAACTTTTGATCAACATGATTATATTTTCATGACAGGTACAAATTGCTGTTATAAATGAAAGAACTCAGCTGAGTACAACTATTGTTAGCAAATATTCATTTCAATTCATTTGATTTCTATAGCACTTTTAGCACCGTCATTGTTACAAAGTAGCTTTGCAGAATCCAAAAACAGTGAATCAAACAGTGTTCTCTATGAGGACACACACCAGGGTTTTGTTGAGAGCTGGAGGCAGCACTACATTTGATGGAGTTACCAGCCTCACAGTTCTCTACACAGGAAATGAAAATCCTGGATATGATTATTTATCTAGGAGTTAAATTGTCACACCACGTCCGGAGGTGGACACGGCGAAGTGAGCGACAGCCAGGTCTCGCACCACGTACTACGACCCCTGCCTTAGTCACTTCCGAGGCAACCCCTGAACCCATGCAAATAGGCCGCACACGCATTTCACCAAAAGAGCGCCAGCGCCGCAGGGATGACGGCGCCTGCTTCTATTGTGGTCAGACCGGCCATGTTGTGCGATCCTGCCCACTAAAAGGTCAGGCCCCCCCGTAGTTCTGGGGATGCAGGGGGGCCCAGCTTCTAGTTCTTCCCCGGACCAGCGATCATGCTTTGCAATAAGCTTGACCCTGGTTGATCGATCATACACCACTCATGCCTTAGTGGACTCCGGGGCGGATCAGAACCTAATTTCCTCATCTATTGTCTCCGCCTTCCAAATTCCTCTCACACCCCTGTGCCAACCTCTTACCGTTCGGGCTCTTGATGGAAGTTGGCTCTCTCCCATTACCCACTGCACCACCCCTGTCACCCTACAGTTCTCTGGCAATCATTTCGAAACTATCACCTTCCTAACTGTTAAAAATGCTCATGCACCCGTTGTTCTGGGGCTCCCTTGGTTGAGGCTACATAACCCCCACATCGATTGGGTTAAGAGGAGCATCCTCGATTGGAGCCCTGCCTGCCTCTCTTCTTGCCTACACTCAGCTTCTATTAGCCGGACCTTGCCTGCATTACAAGAAGAGATCCCCGACTTAACCAAGGTCCCCACTGAATACCACGATTTACGACAAGTCTTCAGTAAGTCACGGGCTATCTCTCTACCACCTCACCGCCCCTATGACTGTGCTATTGATCTGCTCCCGGGCACCTCTCCACCCAAGGGACGACTCTACTCTCTCTCTCGCCCAGAAAGAGAAGCCATGGAACAGTACATAAATGAGTCACTCGCAGCAGGTATTATCCGTCCATCATCTTCCCCGGCCGGAGCAGGGTTCTTCTTTGTGGAAAAAAAAGACAAGTCCCTCAGACCCTGTATCAATTACAGAGGCTTGAACAATATCACAATAAAGAACCGCTACCCACTTCCACTGATGTCGTCTGCCTTCGAACTTCTGCAGGACGCCCGTATATTTACCAAGCTCAATTTAAGGAACGCCTATCACCTCGTCAGGATACGGGAGGGAGATGAGTGGAAAACCGCTTTTAACACACCCACGGGCCATTATGAATATCTGGTTGTCCCATTCGGCTTAACCAACGCACCCGCCGTATTCCAGGCCCTCATCAATGACGTCCTTAGGGATTTCATCAATATTTTTGCCTTCGCTCATCTGGACGATATCCTGATTTTCTCACGGTCTGTGAAGGAACACAAGCACCACGTACGCCATGTCCTACAACGGCTACTAGAAAACAAACTTTACATCAAGGCAGAAAAATGCGAGTTCCACTGTACCTCCACCTCCTTTTTGGGTTACTACATCTCTCCTACAGGCATCCAGATGGACCCCACCAAGGTCAAGGCTGTCATCGAATGGCCAGCGCCCTCGTCTAGGCGGGAACTTCAACGATTCCTGGGGTTCGCCAACTTTTATCGCCGCTTCATTCGAAGTTACAGCACAGTGGCGGCACCATTTACGGCTCTCACCTCTTCTAAAACCTTGTTCCGATGGAACCCACTAGCTGAGGCGGCCTTCAAGAACCTCAAGCATCGCTTCACCACAGCACCCATCCTCATCTTCCCTAAAGTTTATCGTGGAGGTGGACGCATCAGAGACCGGAGTAGGAGCTATCCTGTCCCAGAGATCCCGTGAGGATAACAAACTTCATCCTTGCTCCTTCTTCTCCAGGCGACTCACACCCCCCGAACGAAATTACGGCATCGGAGACCGTGAACTCCTGGCAGTCAAGCTGGCGCTTGAGGAATGGAGACATTGGTTGGAGGGGGCAGAGCAACCCTTCCTCGTTTGGACCAACCACCGAAACCTTGAATACCTAAAGATGGCAAGAAGATTAAACTCACGCCAGGCACAATGGTCGCTATTCTTCTCCCGCTTTCAGTTCACGTTGTCTTATCGCCCTGGTTCCAAGAATGCCAAGCCTGATGCTCTTTCCCGCCAGTTTTCTACCCCTCAAGACACGCCCACACCAGAAACGATTCTTCCCCCTAACTGCCTTGTAGCTACTACGCGACTGGACGTGGAGAACCTTGTCCAACAGACTCTCAATCAAGAACCAGGCCCAAGCGTCGTTCCCCCCAACAAACTCTTCGTTCCTGCCTCAGTGCGGCCTCAAGTGTTGAACTGGGCCCACGGTTCCACACTGGCTTGCCATCCGGGAGTAGCACGCACCCTTTTCCTCCTACACCAACGTTTCTGGTGGTCCACCATGAAGGAGGATGTCAAAAACTTTGTGGCATCTTGCGATGTCTGTTCCAGGAACAAAGACACAAACCGACCTCCGGAGGGTCTACTTCGACCCCTCCCCATTCCTCACCGCCCCTGGTCCCACATCTCCATCGCCTTTGTCACTGGACTACCACCGTCACAGAATAACACATGCATCTTGACCATTGTGGATCGTTTCTCCAAGTCAGCCCATTTCGTCCCATTACCCAAGCTTCCATCTGCCAAGGAAACGGCTGAACTTCTGGTCATCCATGTCTTCCGACTTCACGGACTTCCCATTGACATTGTGTCAGACAGGGGTCCTCAGTTCTCAGCCAAGTTTTGGAAGGCATTTTGCAACCTCATTGGTGCCACCCCCAGCCTCTCATCCGGATTTCACCCGCAAACAAATGGCCAAACTGAAGGAATGAATCAGGAACTAGAAAAATCCCTGACGTGCATGGCCTCTCGGGACCCATCTTCCTGGAGCCGTTTCATCCCCTGGGTTGAGTATGCCCATAACTCACTCCCGACTTCCTCCACAGGCATGTCTCCTTTCCACTGCTGCCTGGGTTACCAACCACCCCTCTTTTCTGCCCAGGAAGAGGAAGTGGCCATTCCTTCAGCCCTAACCTTTGTCCGCCGCTGCAAGAGGACATGGCAGCGGGCCCGTAATCATTTATTGCACACTGTGAGTACCTTCTAGCGTCATGCTGACCGTCACCGATCTTCTGCTCCAAAGTATCGTGTCGGCCAAAGGGTTATGCTGTCTACACGTGACCTCCCCCTCAAGACCACCTCAAAGAAGCTTTCTCCAAGGTTCGTCGGTCCCTTCACCATCAATCGCATTATCAACCCCTGCTCTGTCCGACTGTTGCTACCCCTCTCCATGCGCCGAATCAACCCCACTTTCCACGTCTCCCAGAGTCGCCGCTTGGTCCCTTGCCCACTGTCCACACCCCCTCAACCCCCTCCACCACCCCGACTCATAGATGAGGGCGAAGCGTTCACTATTCACAGGCTTCTCAAGTCCCGCCGCCGCGGACGGGGGCTTACTTAGTAGACTGGGAGGGTTATGGCCCCGAAGAGAGAAGCTGGGTGCTCGCCAGATTTATACTTGATCGCTCCCTGATCACCGAGTTTCATAGACTTCACCTCGAAGCACCAACGAGAACGCCTGGGGGCGTTCGTAGGGGGGAGGGTACTGTCACGCCACATCAAGCCACAGCCTCGCCATGACCACCTGAGCACGCCCGCTCCATGTTCCTAACCACTCCTTTCAGTTCACCGCCTCAATTCCCGCTCTCCACACCTGTTCTCTGTATCACTGATTACTTCACATGCCTATTTACGTCACGCTCCGACACCACGACAGTGCCAGTTTATTGTGCGCCTTCCCAGCCTCAATTTACCAGCGTTTCTCTCGTCTCAGTCTGTTTGTTATCGACCTCGCTCTGTTTTTGACCACGTCTTCGCCTCTCGTTATCAGATCATTGTTATTTGGATATTTCCCGTTGCCGACCACCTACCTGTTACCGACCACGAATCTGGATCACGGACCTCATCTCGTCACTCCGGCTTCGACCCTCGCCCGTTTCACGACCACGATTATCGCTCGCTCCTCGCCGAGCTCACGCTACGTGTTTCTACTGGCTCAGGTTCCTCCAGCCTACACCGGCATTCATTGCGAGGCTCTCCCTTTCTCCTCCACGCCGGCTCTGCATGCTCCTGCTTCTCAGTGCTTACACGCCGGTATACATTTCGGATTACACGGCGGCGCCGTGCATTTCCGCATTCCCGCAAAGCTGACGTCACGCCGCTCGCCTCAACGCACTCGTGCCGGCGATCCCTGCTTCCGCATTCCAGTGAGGCTGTTCCCGCTCACACTGCAGCTTGGAATTCACGCCGAGGCTTTGAACCATCATATTATCTACTTAGTCAGTCACAAGCACTCCAAAACACCGCTTCTCCTCGTAACACATTTCCTGCATTTGCACTTGGATTCACCACGCCCCCTACCAAGTCCGACAATATATTTGGGTCTAATACTGTTTTATTTATATTTTACAACATTACATGCAGTTTGTAGTTTCCCTGAAATTGTACTTTTAAAACGTATGTTAGGTTGTCCACACGGAGAACGCAAGTGCAGATGAGATGGTTTACTCACAATGAGTTCACAAACACGACAGTCTAGTCCGGCAAGGATAATCCCGTTTGTAAATCCAGTAAACAGGCAAGGGTCGGGCGATGTGCAACAGGCATGAACTAGAATAGGCTAAACTCGTAAACGTGAGAACAGAAACAAGATCAAAATCCGAAATGGCAGTCAAAATCATAAAGGCTTGGTAACGACACTGGAACAAGTTCACAGGGAGCGTATAATTTGCCAGAAGTAAGCTAATCCTTTTATCTGTGTCCTGTGATTGGGCTCAGGTGTGTTAGTACTTAGGTGAGCCAGAGCGTTGCTGTTGGGAGTTGTAGTTACTGTTTGTAGTTCTGACAGAGTCCCCCCCCCCAAGGAGCTCTCTCCAGGACCGATGATTTTTTCGGGGTCTACACCTCTGCCTTTGAGTTGGCCTATTGGGGTGAAGTGTGTGGAATTCGTGGATTAGTAGTGGGTCTAGCACGTTCTGAGCTGTGACCCAACACCTCTCCTCCGGTCCATACTCATGCCAGTCAATGAGGTACTGTAGTTTGCCTTGTTTCATTCTCGAGTTCAGTATTTTTCTTATTCTGAAAACCTTTTGGTTATCTGTCCTCATAGGTTCAGGAGTGGCACTGTTGGGCATGAGTTCGTTCAGAGGTCCTTTTTTTGCAGGTTTCAGTTGTGATGTGTGGAAGGTGGGGGAGATGTGATAGTTACGGGGTAGTTGTACTCTGTAGGCAACGTCATTTATTTTCTTCACGATTTTGTATGGTCCAATGAAGTTATGGTAGAGCTTTCTGCAACCTTCTTTCATCTGCAGATTCTTCGTGGATATCCATACTCTGTCTCCTAGTTTGTATGTTGTGTTATTTCTCCTGTGTCTATCTGCAAATCTTTTGCTCGCTGTGCAGGCTCTTTGTAATTGTTGGTGTGCCCGTTCCCATGTTTGTTTGCTTTTTTAAACCATTCGTCTACTGTCTGTGAGTTAGTAAAGGTTGCATTCCATGGGAATAGCGGAGGTTGATATCCCATTACACATTGGAATGGTGTTATTTTGGTACTCGAGTGTCTGAGTGAATTTTGAGCATATTCCTCCCAAGGTATGAACTGAGACCAGTCATGTTGATTCTCTGCACAGTAAGTCCTTAACATTCTGCCAATTTCTTGATTAGCACTCTCTACTTGCCTGTTTGCTTGCGGGTGATATCCTGAAGTCAAGCTTACTGTCACTCCCAATTTCTCCATGAAGTTTCTCCATATTCTTGAGGTGAACTGGGGTCCGCGATCACTTACCACATCTTCTGGTATCCCAAAGTATCTGAACACTTGCTGGAACAGGATCTCTGCAGTTCTGAAGGCAGTGGGAAGCTTTGAAAGCGGAATTACACTCAAGGATTTGGAAAATCTATCAGTTACTACCATTATGATGGTTTTCCCCCAAGATTCAGGTAGGTCAGTGATGAAGTTGATGGCTATGTGGGACCATGGTCTCTGTGGTATTGGCAGTGGCCAATACTTTCCTTGTAACAGGTTGTGGGTTCTATTAGCTCCAGGGTGACCAGTTCCTGGGGATGTATGAACCCATGTTATCAACTTGCTCCGTATTGGAATGGGGACGAATTTCTTGTCTTGGGGACACTGTTTTGGTACTTGGGTTTTAGGGAAATCATTTATCTCTTTGTCTGTTTCCCACGTTATTGTACATACGATTCTGTATTCTGGGATTATTTTGTCCTCACCCCTGTTTGGAGAGGGTGTGTTGTGGATCCGCGACAGGGCATCTGCCTTACCATTCTTGGACCCTGGACGGTAGGACAGCATGAAGTTAAACCTTGTGAAAAATAAAGCCCATCGCGCTTGGCAGGCATTCATTTTTTTTTGGGATTTTTCCCCAATTTTCTCCCTAATTTAGTCGTGCCCAATTCCTCCCCATCATTAGGGGGCTCCCACATTAAGGCTACTACTACCACTCAGCCCGGAGGGCGAAGACTATCACGTGCTTCCTCCGAACCACGTGACGCCAGACGACCACATCTTTTTGAACCGCTTGCTCACGAATTGTTGGGGGCGGAGTAACACACTCGGAGGACAGCGCTATCCGCTCCTTCCACTTTCGTGAGCTCACGGACGCCCCTGATTGGCTGTAGAGCTGTGATTAATGTAGGAGCACTAAGTACCTCTCATCCCTCCCCTCTGAGAGAGCTCGGCCAATCAGCTCTCTCTAGGCCTTCGGCTGTGAGAGGTAATAGCATCACCCGGGGATCGAACTCGCAATCTCCGGATGATAGGGCGATCATTTTACCACTGCGCCACTCGGAGGCCCCGGCATTCATTTTCTTGGCCGTTATAATGTACTCTAGATTTTTATGGTCAGTATATATCATGAACGGATGTTTTGCTCCTTCGAGCCAATGACGCCACTCCTCCAATTCCAGTTTTACTTCAAGTAATTCTTGATTTCCATCATAATTGTGTTCTGCTGTTGTTAACTTCTTTGACATGAATGCTATGGGGTGTAGCTTTGGTTTGATGCCAAATCTTTGTGAGAGTATTGCTCCAACTCCAGTCTCTGAGGCATCCACTTCCTCCGACAATGGTTTAGAAGGATCTGGGTGCTTTAATATAGGTGCTGTTGTGAACGCTTCTTTGAGATGTAGAAATGATTAAAGTGGAACCCAGCAGCACAACAATCTTTTGGGGTTTCCTATTAGCAGATCCGTCAATGGTGTTGCTATGCGGCCGAAATTTCTAATGAAAATTTCTAATGAACCATCTGTAGAAATTTGCAAATCCTAGAAAACGTTCTAGTTCCTTTATAGTTGCTGGGTTGGGCCATTCCCTTACGGCTGATATCTTTTCTTGATCCATCTGTACGCCATCATGGCTGATAGCATACCCCAAAAAAGGCAATTTTTTAAACATGGAATTCACATTTCTCTCCCTTAATGTACAGATGATTGTTTCTGAGACAGGTTAGTATCTTCTTTGCATGTATTGTGTGGCTGTTCAAGTCTGGCGAGTAGATCATTTCTCTGAGTATGTCATTTATGAAATTCTGAAACACTGCTTGGGCTATGGAAGTATAAGAATGGCAAAATTCCTCAAAGCAAAATAGCATACTGAATCACATGAACTGAAAAAAAACTTGTCACAAAAAAGCAGTTTGAATTTTTCTGCTTTGAAATTTGCTTTGAATGAAAAAAATTCTTACAGAATTTATAATGCTTGTAATTTTCGACACTGCAATTTATTTTGGTTGTATATTTTAAATGAATGTTGCTGTTTACAGCAGCAACAGTTTCAGTGACTATGACTAGGAGACTGTTGGCAAACACTGTCTGAATATATAGTGCTGTGAAAAAGTATTTGTTTCTCATCTCTTCTTGAATTTCTTTATATCATGGCATGATGTGTTGCTTTTTGAGATCTTTTAGCATGCTGCACTGTAAGACTGGTTCTATTTAAGTGATTTCTTGATTATTTTCTTGAATTCAAGAGGTTTGGCAGAAATCAGTCCTGTTAAAAATGGAAAAGACAACTGGGTGCGGCAGTGGAAATTAAACTCAGCTGAAATTTGAATCAATTACTTTCACATGGGGTCAGGTATCACTTAAAAACTGCATTTTGTACTTGGTTTCTTTGTTTAATATTAGAATTTGTTTGACAATCTCAAACATTTAAGTATGACAAATATGCAAAAATAATAATAATAATAAGGAAGCGGCAAATAATTTTTCATAGCATTGTATTCAACATTAATAATGAGGAAAAGGGCCTAATGTAATCTAAAATCTGCAAAACAAGCATCATCTGATTCCATTGGAAAGAACACCACATCATTCTTTTGAGTCAGAAGTGGCCAAAGCAACGTCTCCTTAAGCCCTTGTCTGATTTGCTTAATTTGGCGTGTTCTTCTCCTGAGAACCTTCAATGTAGAAAACAGCTAGAATGTTTAAATATGCAATGTAATTAAATCCAATTAAATGTTATTTGTACAGTTAAATCTTGGACTGCGAGAATAATTATTTCCAGTGATTATCAAAACACTCATATATCAAAGCATATCACTTATATATCAAATTTCCTCCATAAGAAATAATGGAAACTCTGATGATTCGTTCCACAACCCAAAAATATTCATATGAAAATAATTAAAATTAAATATGAAGTAAAAATAAAAAAATTAACCTGCAATTTACCTTTAAAAAGAATCGTGAGTAAGTAAGCTAAAGTAAGCAGAGAGAAGGATGAGGAGGGGGGCGGGGTTACTGTGTAGGGCAACTTTCACACTCACTAACATGCATGCATATACACACACACTAACGGAAATCACCGCTGTCTGACAGAGAGTCAGAGACTCTGGAATCTTTAACAAGGAACCTTTAATAACACTTCCTTCTACCTTCTTTTTAGGATTTTGCAGAAATGTGATGTTGCATTGTCGTTAAAAAGATTGATCTCCCACGTCGTTACAGGCTTTTTAATCTTTTTCATCACATATTTGTACTACAGTACTCGTATTTCAAGGCCTCGCTCATTTATCAAGTTAAAAGTTTTAAAATGTTTTGCTCGTCTTGCAAAACACTCACAGACCAACTTACTTGCAATCCATGGCTTCACTGTACAGTGCTTTTAACAAAGTTCATTGTCGCAAAGCAGCTTTACAGAATCAAAAGAAAATTATGGAAATATGTATGAAATGTGAAATATGTATGAATCAAATATGACAGTTTAATTTCTCAGAATGTATACCATGATCATCCTTCAAAGCATCTTTAAATTGAGAACAATAAATTTATAAATACTTTTTAAACTGACAAGAAAACAAACACTCTCGTCTAATAGGAAAGTATACTTATGTGAACATACAATATGTAGTTAAGGCACATGACAACAAAGACATTCCATGTGAAAGCAGTCGTTCATAGAGCCAACGTCCGTTCTCTTCAGTTGGGCCAGGAAAATCCCAAGACAAACAAAATTCCAAAACTTTATTGCACTGGTTCTCAGCCCTGCAAGGCATATTCCACCATGAAGGAAGGAATGGCCAAGCATTCTTCCTGCTACCAGGAAGAGGTCACTTTCGATCAGAAAATGTGAAGATGAAGGCACAAGGTGGTCTGGCTGCCCCTCAAAAAGGCACGTAACTCCTGTGTTCCCTGCTCAAGACAAAATATGAAAAATACATTAAACTTGTGTGAGGTACTTGGACAGATTTAATTTAAAAACACCAAAGGTTAGAGCAGTTATATTGCATGCATACCCAAGTTCAAATTAAAGCCATACTTCAGTTTGTGAAGAATAGTGGAAAAAAAGTGCCGTGTGATGCCAACACCAATTGCAGTATCCCCTGAAAAACATAAAAAGAGTTCACAATAAACAAAATGCTGCAGCAGTGCTTCAAATTTCACATTTCTTCTGCTTCTGTGTTATACCTTCCAACTGGCATCTAAGGGGACATGCCCAATCCACATTTTGTTGCTTGTACAGTAGAAGCTGATAATGTCTCTCTCTTGCATTTCAACACCTGATCTGAGGTCCATGCACATTAAAAGAGACTTTCCAGTCTCATGCAGTCGAAGAATTTCCTGGGTATACAAAGCCACAGCCACTTTTGGATCAGGGTGGGTCTTCCAGTCTAGATGGGTAATAAGCACAGATCTTCTTAGAGTGGCAGTGAATGATGAAATGTACTCAAATGTCACCCAAAAGTCAATATTAGTTAAGTTTAGCAACAAATTTTATTCACCATTATCCACACATGACACTTCAGTTATGTTCTCTGTTATATCGTCAAATGTTCTACAGTGTAAGAGAAAGAAAAATACAACACATCGGGCACTGTAGAATTTAGAAAAATACTGAATTACACATACTGTAACGATTTTATCAGTCTTGTATACCTTTCCCCACATACACTAGCAAGAATTTCTAAGACATTGCGGGCCATTTGCTCTTGACATATACGACAGCAAGCCTATGGGGTATAACACATTAGTACAAAAATATGGAATGGACACAGATAAAAAAAAATTACAGCTACAAATTGTGCAGCAGTCTTTAACTATTACTAGCTGTTGAGTGTATATTTATGAAAATGCAAAAAGAAACAATATGGTTCTAAACAAATACAGCAAGTTTTTCTAATAAATTGCAGGCAAATGTATAGCAACAGAACAATTGTTCACACAAACAATTGTTTTGAATGAAATTTTTTTTATGTAGCAAGCAAGATTACCTGTTCATTGTTCTCTGGTTCTGCTTCATAGTTGTCCACCACAGTGACAGAGCATGATTTAATGTGGTCAGGAAGGACTTGAAGAGGATATGGCAAGTTGCACTTCTTACATATTGCCTTTGGCATATTCTGAAAGGCATCAAATGTCGGTGGCAATGGACTTGTGTCAAGCTCCTCCTGGAGTGGAGCTACATATATAACAGAATTGTCCTTTGCTCTTGCAGATTTTACAATTCGCCCTGTGTAACCATAGTTTGCTGGAGCTATCACAAACTGCTTTCTGCTTCCCCAACCACCTTCAAGTAAAAAAAAAAAAATGCATTTATCAAGATATTATACACTATATGCATCTACAGTCGTGGCCAAAAGTTTTGAGAATTACATAAATATTGGAAATTGGAAAAGTTGCTGCTTAAGTTTTTAAAATAGCAATTTGCATATACTCCAGAATGTTATGAAGAGTGATCAGATGAATTGCATAGTCCTTCTTTGCCATGAAAATGAACTTAATCCTGAAAAAAACTTTCCACTGTATTTCATTGCTGTCATTCAAGGACCTGCTGAGATCATTACAGTAATCGTCTTGTTAACTGAGGTGAGAATGTTGACGAGCACAAGGCTGGAGATCATTATGTCAGGCTGATTGGGTTAGAATGGCAGACTTGACATGTTAAAAGGAGGGTGATGCTTGAAATCATTGTTCTTTCATTGTTAACCATCAGGGACAGATTGATCTTCTGCAAAAAGTATAGCGGATGGACTGCTGAGGACTATTCTGGCAAAGTCATATTCTCGGATGAAGCCTCTTTCCGATTGTTTGGGACATCTGGAAAAAGGCTTGTCCGGAGAAGAAAAGGTGAGCGCTACCATCAGTCCTGTGTCATGCCAACAGTAAAGCATCCTTAGACCATTCATGTGTGGGGTTGCTTCTCATCCAAGGGAGTGGGCTCACTCACAATTTTGCCCAAAAACACAGCCATGAATAAAGAATAGGCAAAACACCCTCCAACAGCAACTTCTTCCAACAATAGTTTGGTGAATAACAATGCATTTTTCAGCACGATGGAGAACCGTGCCATAAGGCAAAAGTGATAACTAAGTGGCTCGGGGACCAAAACGTTGAAATTTTGGGTCCATGGCCTGGAAACTCCCCAGATCTTAATCCCATTGAGAACTTGTGGTCAATCCTCAAGAGGTGAGTGGACAAACAAAAACCCACTAATTCTGACAAACTCCCAGAAGTGATTATGAAAGAATGGGTTGCTATCAGTCAGGATTTGGCCCAGAAGTTGATTGAGAGCACAGTCAAATTGTAGAGGTCCTGAAAAAGAAGGGCAAATACTGACTCTTTGCATAAATGTCATGTAATTGTCGATAAAAGCCTTTGAAACATATGAAGTGCTTGTAATTATATTTTAGTACATCACAAAAACAACTGAAACAAAGATCTAAAAGCAGTTTAGCAGCAAACCTTGTGAAAACTAATATTTGTGTCATTCTCAAAACTTTTGGCCATGACTGTACATTACACATACAAAAATTAATGAAGCAATAACGTGCCTTCAATACTTAACACCTGCTCTGTAAAGTAACCATCCTCCTGTTACATCCTTCAACTTTGGGTACAATTCAGTGAACACATCACATACCTTTTGAAAGGAAAAACAAACAATTATGAAATTATTAATATGACAGCACAGGTGCTACCACTGCTGTGCTTGACAATTAACCAATTAACTAAAGACAAATCATTGAACATATTCAATTTGTCAAACACCATATACCTCTTCATGAGTCATGTTTTCATCCAAATTCTCAGTTCGACGTCCTAATCCAGCTTGGGCATGAAGCAGTTGGTCTTGGTCATTTGGAGTCCTATCACTCTGTGCTGGAAAAAGGTGAAACAACACCTGAAAGGGCTTTGGTTTGATTGGAACAGGACATGCTCCAGAAAAACAGCGTTTTCTCCTCCGGTTTACAAAAAGTCCTGGGAAGGATCTGTTGGAAGAGAATTATATTTTACTAAAGTTGGCTAGCAATGTCTTTTCTAATTAAAAAGACACCATCTACCCATTTTATTTTACTGCACTCTAATAAGAATATGATAAACCTGGTCATTTCTGTCTGAACAGATGTCCTTGGTGTATGTCCTCCTCGACTGTGTTGTCCATAACTGTATTATAAAAAGAGAAACAAAACATTGTTTACGGAATGTACAATTAGATTCCCGAGGTAGTATTCAAACCCTCAACCCTGGAAGCACAAGGCCACAGCACAGCACTATGCCATTGTACCACCTTACAAAAGTTGTGTGTGAAAGTACTACCTGCTGCTGTTCTGGCTAGGCCCACCAGAACCTCCTTGGACACTGTTCAAGGGGGACAAAAGATTTCTGGTTGACCTCAAAACCTCCTCGTTGCCTGCCTATGAACACAGTCAGTTATTCAGTTCATTCAATCAAACAAGCCATTTAGAAACAAATCTGTAATACCAACTTTGATTTGCTGTGAAATATTTAAAGATTTTTTGGGGATTTTATTTTGATGATTACAGCTTGTAGCTCATTAAAATAAAAACCTAGTATGTGAAAATATTGGAATGATTGATTTCGAGTTTGAGGAAATTATTATTTATATATGTCACGGTACACCAGGTCACGCCCACACCTCAAGCCAAGTGATGATCACCTGTGACTCCGCTCCACACTCCAGTCCACTGCTTTCATTTTGCTGCCTCATTCACCGGCTCAGCACACCTGTTCTTCATTTCATTCATTACTCTGCTCTATAAAACTCTTTCACAAACCACCACCTCTTGCCAGATTATTGTATGCCCTCATGCCCAATTTTTCAGCGTTTTTCTCGGCCTTGACTTTTGGATCTCGACCCACGCTCTGTTTCACGGACCTTGCTCTCGTTTCACGTTTTGGATTAGTGCTTTTTCGGATTTCTGGATATCGACCATCGCTCACGTTTCATGACCATGAATCAGGATCATGGACTGTATTTGATTTCATGACCTCGAACCAAGCACGCTCACAACCACGATTATTCCCCGCGGACCAGAGTTGCATTCAGCGCGCACCGTATCTTCACTTCCGCATTCTCTACGCGAGGCTTGCGCCGTGCCGCCACATCTCCGCACAGCGGGAGCTTTCATTCACAAAACTAACAGCACGCTCATCACAGGATAATCGGCGTTATATTCCACACGCGCTCTTCGCTTGGATCCACTACGGATCGTGACAGTATAATCTGGTGGCCAATTATGGATCCAGTAGATATCGCACAGCGGGAGGCGGCGCTGCGTAACCAAGGTTCGCTGTTAGGCTCTCATCAGCAGGATATTCAACACATCATGACTACGCTTAGCACTGTCACGCAAACGCTGACACCTCTCACTGATCAGATTAAACGGCTGCACCGTATTTCATCTCCTGCCCCTCAGGTACCACCACCGGCACTTACCACATGCCATGAGCCACGGCTCCCTGCACCGCCCACATATGATGGCGATCCACTTACCTGCCGTTCCTTACTGTCTCAATGCTCTCTTGTACTAGAGTTACAAAAATCGTACTTCCCCACGGAACGGTCTAAGGTAGCGTACATTATAACCCTCCTTACTGGAAAAGCAAGAGAGTGGGGAACATCATTATGGGATGCCCAGGTCCGATGCTGTGCCACCTATGGGACATTCACCTCCGAAATGAGGAGGGTATTTGACCGCTCATTTTCAGGACGCCAGGCAGCAGGCCAATTACTCAAGTTAAGCCAAGGATCCCGCTCTGTACATGATTACACCATTGACTTCAGGACGCTAGCCCCCTCTTGTGGCTGGGATGATCAGGCGCTCTTCGACACTTTCCTCCATGGACTTTCTGATGCGATTAAGGATGAACTAGCAGCTCGAGAGCTTCCCTCCATGATCCAAGAGCTCATGGACCTTGCAACACGTATCGATGTTCGCAAACGTGTTCACTATCAGACTATCAGTGATCCAGAACCCCAGCTCTTATTCAACCACCAGTCTCAACCATCACCATGCCTACCCTCGAACCCTCACATGAGCCCATGCAGATTGGTCGTACTCATATCTCGTTAAAGGAACGTCAGCGACGCCACAACGAGGGCTCCTGCTCCTACCGTGGTCAAGCGGGTCATCTAGTACGAACCTGTCCATTAAAAGCCCAGGGAGTACAGGGGGCCCCCACAATCAGCTCATTCCCAGATCCACGACCAGTGTTTTCCGTGACCCTGACCTACGATAACAAGTCCCATGTCCTGAACGCCCTCGTTGACTCCGGGGCAGATCAAAACCTGATAGCTGCCTCCACGATCACTAAGCGCAAGATTCCTTCTGTTCCACTTAGTCGACCCTTCCACGTCCAGGCACTAGATGGCAGCAGACTCCCTCCGATCACACACCGCTCAGCCCCTCTCACACTTCAATTCTCAGGTAACCCTGCCAAAAGTATCTCCCTCCTAATTATCAAGAGCCCCCATGGTTAAAGCAACATAACCCCCACATTGACTGGACAAGGAGAAATGTCCTTGAATGGAGCCCTGCCTGCTTGTCTTCCTGTCTTCATTCTGCTTCTCCCAAAAATGAATTAACCATGTCTCAAGAAGAAATCCCCAGCTTGTCCAAGGTTCCTGCTGAATATCATGATCTGAAACAGGTCTTTAGTAAATCACGCGCCGTCTCGCTCCCTCCCCACTGCCCATACGATTGCGCCATTGACCTCCTCCCTGGCTCCTCACCCCCAAAGGGACGCCTCTATGCCCTATCGCGCCCCGAAAGAGAGGCAATGGAACTCTACATCTCTGAATCCCTAGCCGCAGGCCCCTCCTCTTCCCCGGCTGGCGCCTGATTCTTTTTCGTAGAGAAGAAAGACAAGTCCCTTCGTCCCTGCATAGATTACAGAGGACTCAATGAAATCACGGTTAAGAATCAATATCTGCTCCCCTTGATGTCTACAGCCTTCGGGCTACTGCAAGATGCCTGCCTCTTCACTAAACTGGACCTGAGGAGCGCTTACCATTTAGTCCGGATCAGGGAAGGTGACAAATGGAAGACAGCCTTCAACACCCCCACTGGCCATTACGAGTATCTGGTAGTTCCTTTTGGCCTAACCAATGCCCCAACAGTTTTTCAAAATCTGATCAACGATGTCCTTCGAGACTTCTTAAACATCTTTGTTTTCGCATACCTTGACGACATCCTGATTTCCTCCCGTTCACTAAAGGAACACAGAACACACGTATGTCAAGTCCTGCAACGCCTGATGGAGAACAAACTGTATGTCAAAGCCGAAAAATGGGAATTTCACCAAGAATCCACGTCATTTTTAGGGTACCTCATCTCTCCAACAGCATTCAGGTGGATCCAACTAAAGTAAAAGCGGTCACTGACTGGCCACCACCATCATCTAGACGAGAGCTCCAACGCTTTTTGGGCTTCGCTAACTTCTACAGGCGCTTTATTAGAAGTTATAGCATGGTGGCAACTCCTCTTACATCGCTCACGTCCACAAAGACCCCCTTCCGGTGGAGCACTGTAGCTGAGAAAGCATTCAACGATCTCAAGCATCGTTTCACCACGGCCCCCATTCTTGTCTTTCCAGACTCCTCTCTTCAATTCATTGTGGAGGTAGACGCTTCCGAAACAGGAGTCGGAGCTGTTCTCTCTCAGCGGTCCCTCAAGGATAATAAGCTTCACCCATGTGCATTCGTTTCCCTGAGCGCAACTACGACATCGGGGACCGTGAACTTCTTGCAGTCAAACTCGCCCTCGAGGAGTGGAGACACTGGCTGGAGGGAGCTGACCTGCCATTCCTCGTATGGACAGACCACAGGAACAGAGTATCTCAAGTCAGTCAAGAGGCTCAATTCACGCCAGGCACGCTGGTCCCTATTCTTCTCTAGATTCAACTTCACATTGTCCTATCGCCCAGGTTCCAAGAACGCTAAACCCGACGCCCTCTCTCGACAGTTCTCCTGGACACCATCCTACCACCTCAATGTCTAGTGGCCATGATCTCTCTGGAAGTGGAGAACCAGGTCTTGCCGTCCCTCGAACAGGAGCCAGGCCCTAGTAACGTTCCTCCAGGACAGCTCTTTGTCCCAGCTGCTGTCCGCCCTCAAGTACTGGACTGGGGCCACAGCTCAAGATTAGCCTGCCACCCAGGAGCAACCCGCACCCTATCCCTACTACAGCAACATTTCTGGTGGCCATCCATCATGGAAGAACTTTGTGGCCTCATGAGACACATGCACCAGAAACAAGACTCTCAACTGTACTTCTGAGGGTTTCCTAAAACCCCTCCCCATCACCCACCACCCCTGGTCTCACATCGCCCTCGATTTCTTCACTGGATTACCCCTCTCAAACAATAACACCTGCATACTCACTGTTGTCGACCGCTTCTCTAAATCAGCACACTTCATTCCCTTACCCAAACTCCCATCGGCTAAAGAAACAGCTGAACTTATGATTGACCACGTGTTTCGGCTCCATGGATTACCTGTAGACATAGTTTCAGACAGGGGACCCCAATTCTCAGCGCTATTCTGGAAGGCCTTTTGCAGCCTCATCTGCGCCACACCCAGCCTTTCTTCAGGTTTTCACCCCCAGAGTAACGGTCAGACAGAACGCATCAACCAAGAGCTTGAGAAATCCTTGAGATGCATGGCCTCACGTGATGCAGCCTCATGGAGCCATTATCTTCCTTGGGTGGAATATGCCCATAATACACTCCTCACTTCCTCCACCGGAATGTCCCCTTTCCAATGCTGCCTTGGTTACCAACCACCACTGTTCCCCACCCAGGAGGAGGAAACTGCTGTCCCGTCAGCCCAAGCCTTCGTCCGCCCTTGTAAGAGAACATGGCGACGGACTCGTGCTCAGCTGAAACGCACAGTGAGTGCATTCCAGCGTGAGGCTAACAGCCACTGTTCTGCGGCTCCCAAGTACCGGATCGGCCAAAGAGTCATGCTGTCCACACGTGACCTGCCTCTCAAGACAACGTCCAGAAAACTCTCGCCAAGGTTTGTTGGCCCTTTCACCATCTCACGCATTATCAACCCGTGTTCTGTCAGACTGGCCCTTCCTTTGTCCATGCGTCGAGTTAACCCCACTTTCCATGTGTCCCAGATCCGCAGATTGGCACCTTGCCCTCTGGCACCTCCCCCCCGTTCTCCCCCACCACCTCGGCTCATAGATGGTGGCGAAGCCTTTACTGTCCGAAGACTTCTTAAGTCTCGCCGTAGAGATCGCGGCCTTCAGTGCCTCGTGGACTGGGGGGCGGGGGGGGGGCGCGGCACTGTCACGGTACACCAGTGACTCCACTCCACACTCCAGTCCACTGCTTTCATTTTGC
Organism: Clarias macrocephalus; assembly: GCA_011419295.1. Classification (NCBI taxonomy): domain Eukaryota; kingdom Metazoa; phylum Chordata; class Actinopteri; order Siluriformes; family Clariidae; genus Clarias; species Clarias macrocephalus. The sequence goes on from JAAGKR010005833.1 coordinate 25,814, forward strand.
CGTTGCCACATTATTGTGTGCCCTCCTGCCCAATTTTCCAGTGTTTTTCTCTGCCTTGACTTTTGGATCTCGACCCACGCTCTGTTTCACGGACCTTGCTCTTGTTTCACGTTTTGGATTAGTGCTTTTTCGGATTTCTGGATATCGACCATCGCTCAGGTTTCATGACCACGAATCAGGATCACGGACTGTATGTGATTTCATGACCTCGAACCAAGCACACTCACAACCATTATTCCCCGCGGACAAGAGTTGCGTTCAGCGCGCACCGGCTCGCGCTGTCGTGCTGCCGCATCTCCGCACAGCGGGAGCTTTCATTCACAAAACTAACAGCGCGCTCATCACAGGATAATCTGCGCTATATTCCACACGCGCTCTGCGCTTGTATCCACTATGGATTATGACAATATAGTATAGATACAGTGTATTGCTCAGTCTAGTCCATACCACCACAATCACGGGGAAGACTGCTGACTTAAAAAAGTCTAAAAGATAATCATTGACAATCTTCACAAGGGGAATGAACCACAGAAGATCAACAGTGAAAGGCTCTTCACAAAGTGCTGTACTGAAGCACATTCATGAAAAGTTGACTGGAAGGGAAAAGTGTGGTAGGAAAAGAAAGATTGTCAAGCAAAGCTGATTCGAGAACTTGAGAGAGCTTCACAAGGAGTGGAGTGAAGCAGGAGTCTGTGCATCAAGAGCCACCATGCACAGACGTCTTCAGGAAATGGGCTACAACTTTTTCATTCCTAGTATCAAACCACTCCTGAACCAGAGACAATGAAAAAAAAAGAACTAAACTGTTACTCAGTGATCCAAAGTTTAGTTTTCAGATTAAAGTAGTTTTGAACTTCATCTGGAAATCAAGATTCCAGAGTCTAGATGAAGAGTGCAGAGGCACAGAATCCAGGTTGGTTGAAGTCCAGTGTGAAATTTCCACATTTGGTGATGATTTGAAATTTGATGTCATCTGCTGGTGCTGGTCCACTTTGTTTTATCAAGTCCAAAGTTAACACAGTGTCTATCAGAAGATTATAGAGCACTTCATGCTTCCGTCTGCTGCTTTTTTCCCCTCACCTGAACCTCACAGATAACCTATTTTCTCCTGTCAAGAGAAAGATAATAAACACCCGACCTAACAATACAGACAAACTGAAGGCTACCATCATAGCAGTCTGATCTTTAGTAACGCTTTTAGGCTGATACAGTAATTCATGCTACAGGACCCCCAACTAAGGTGCTTAAATAAACATAATTGTCAGAATTTGGACTGTACTGTAAACCTTTTATTTTTTATTTTTACTATTTTATTTTATATAAATTTTACGATTTATTATTTTGAGATACAGAATTTTGTAAGCTATCATCAAAAAGAAGGTTTGAAATATTTGACTTTATTTATAATTAATGTAAAATATAATACTTTCACATTTTTAAGAAAATTCTGAAAATGAAATAACTTTTCACGATAGTCTAATTGGGTGAGATGAACTATACATGATCTTACAGCACTGCAGCAAGAACATGGCCATTCATGCAAACAGTTGCTAAAAAACATACAGTGGCTAAATGAGAACTACAAAATACAACTAGTAACGTTACCTGGCTAAGCCTACACTGATGTTTGCAGCCGGACTGGTCATAACCGGGTCATAACATAGCTAGTAAAGACTAGCTAAACACTATGCATGCTATCGATAGTTAAAAAGTCTAAAAAAAAAGAACGTAACTTCGCTAATTGACTTCCACTGTGCTGACAACAAGACAAAAAATTAAACAGTACACTAAAATAACTCATACTGCCCTATTAATGAATAAAACTAATTTAACTTACCCCGTGGTCCATTCTCTTGACAGCATGCAATTCCTGCCGCGTTCCGATCGGCAAGTGGTTCCCCGTAAACTGCACAGGGAGCAGGAAGCACACTTTAAAGTGCACTTCCACACGGGCCCCAGAAATCGGCAATCCATTGCTCTTACTGTGATATCCCGGATGTGAAGACCTGAATTTGAAGGCGCGAATTTTGTCAACCTGAAATTTAATACCTGAATTTTTTCAACCTGAATTTTAATACTTGATTTTTTTCAACCTGAATTTGTGAGGCTGAAAAATAATGAAGATTGTATTTTTAACAATCAAATATATATTTTCGAACAGCAATTTAGTTTTTTGCATTGAATTTTAAATGCTTGAATTATATTTTCATTTAAAATATACAACCAAAATAAATTGCAGTGTCAAAAATTACAAGCATTATAAATTCTGTAAGGATTTTTTTCCTTCAAAGCAAATTTCAAAGCACAAAAATTCAAACTGCTTTTTTGTGACAAGTTTTTTTTCAGTTCATGTGATTTCAGTATGCTATTTTGCTTTGAGGAATTTTGGCACTCTTATACTTCCATATGGGGCTCAAGGGAGTCCATATGTCATCACGCAATATTTATAGTGCTCAGATGTGGTGCTAAAGGGAGTCTTCCACTCGTCTCCTTCATGAATTCTGATTAGGTTATAGGCACTGCGTAGATCCAGTTTAGAAAAAAAAATTGCTTCTCTAAGTTGTTCCAAGGCTGTTGGGACCAGTGGTAGGGGGTATCGTCTCGGGTTACTTAGCTGTAACCCTGTTCCCCGATAAAGCAGGAACGAGATGCTGCATGAAAACGCTATGGGAACATCTCTTTGTTCTCCAGTTGTGAAGCCTGTATGCATCAAAACGCCGAATACTTCGGCTTATAATCTCAGTCAGGTGACATCACCCAATAAGGTGCACCTGCAGATTATAAATAGGAGTGAACCGGAAACATCCTCAGGTCAATTTTGTCTGAAGGACGTCCAGGCACGCTAGCAGTGCGGCATTGAAGCGCAGCATCTCGTTCCCGCTTTATCAGGGAACAGGGTTACAGCTAAGTAACCCGAGACGGGGGGGAGACACCCCCATAGTCCTGGGCATGTCAACCTCAGGACTTCGTTTTTGGTGGAGATGATGCTCCTCAGGTCCGGTGCTTTTTTTTTCTTTTTGTGGCGGATTGAGAAGTGCAACGAGACCCACCCCCCCTGTCTCTACGAGGGGGTAGCTGGGTGGCCGACAGTCTCGACACCTGAGCACGGCAGGGGAGAAACCTCACAGAGATCTGCTTGTAGAGCTTCGCCTCCCGAAACCTAGTGGCGGCAGTGTTTACAGCGTCGCCAAAGAGGCCAGAAGGCGAGAAGGGGAGGGGCATCAAGGAGGAAAACGCGATCCCTGACCTTGATGCCCGTTAAATCACAGATGTCTCGCCGTGGTGACCGCGGCAGCCATAGAACGGCCGACAGCACAGATTGTCTGCATGGTGGCACAGAGAAATAAATCTGTGGCTCGGCGCCGTCGATAGACCCGCCAGTGCTCAGAACTCTCAGCAGATGAGCCTGGTATGCCTGCAAAACCGCCATGGTGTGCAGGGCAGCACCAGCCTGACCTGCTGCCTGAAAATCTTTCCCCACCAACGAGGATGTTAGTCTACACGGCTTGGTGGGCGAGATAGCTCGCAAGCGTCTCTTCAATCTGGGGTATCATCATAAAATGGGGGATGAATAAGGCTTATTCCATGAAAGAGTTAACTCGCCATGGAGGTCGCCACAAAAAAGGGGAGGCCACCCGACAGAAACCTGTCGCCTAACTTTGAGCGCTTGGGGAATTGTTTTTTTTCATTATTTCTTTATTTATCTATTTATTTTTATTATTTTATTTATTTTTGCGGCGAGAGAGGAAATCTATTCGGCCCCTTCACAAAAAGCGCCGGAGCGCGCTTGAGAAGCAAACGCTAAAAATTCCTGATCCGGGGAGAGCGCAAGAGAAAGGGGGAATTCCACCTCATGCGCGTCTGGCCGATCGGCACGCTATCTCCATTGAAGCAAGTGAAGAAATCTCTTTCCCCCGATCACAAGAAGCGCCGGAGCGCGCTTGAGAAGCGGACGCTAAAATCTTCCTGATCCGGCGAGAGCGCGAGAGAAAGGGGGGAATACCACGGGGAAGCTCCCCGATAGTCAATGCATGGCCTGAGTCCACCTCCTTTTTTCTCTACGAAAAAGAAGCTTGATGAGACTGGAGATGTGGATGAACTAATGTAACCCTGGTGCAGCGCTTCGGTGATGTATTACTTCTGTTTCCTTTTGCGATAGTGGGCAAGAGTGCGGAAGTTGAGAGCGTATTCGGCTACGCTCTGTTTGCCTTGCTGCATATTGAGTAGGTGCTCACTCACTTCCTTTCCTTCCGGTAAGTCATCAAACACCCTTTTAAACATCTCAAATCAATTCAAATTTTTGTTTGTCACATACACAGTACGATATGCAGTGAAATGCTTAGGCGACTGCCTGTGACCTTAGAATAAAGACTATTTAAGACTATTTACACGAAATGATTATAACAAAGAAAGTAGAAATAGATTTGACTAAGAATAAAATAATAAAATATATTTACAGTAAAAATATACAATATTCAATAAGGAAAATAAGAAAAATATAAGAAAATATAAGAGAATAAGAAAAATCTGGGTGTAAATGTAGAAAAATATATATACAATATAAGGAATATAAGAGAGCCTAGGTGTACCTAGATGTACAGTATAGAAAATATGGGATATAAATAGAGATGTCCAGGGGGTGTGCAAGTATGCTGTAAAGTGTTTTGTACTTAAAGTGACTTGTGCTATAGAATAAATAGTAATGTAGTGTGAATGATGTGCGTCTCAAGAGTCCAGAGAGAGTGCAAGAAGCATGAGTGTGGATGTGTAAAGAGCGTCAGTCAGTACTGTTTGGTGTGCTGGTTGAGAGACCGTATCGCCTGTGGGTAGAAGCTCTTCTTCAGTCTCTCTGTATTGGCCTTCATGGAGCGGAATCGCTTTCCTGACATCAACAGAGAGGATTGCTGGAGTGGCTGAGGTCCTTCACGATCTTCCTGGCCTTAGTCCAGCACCGCGTGTTGTAGATCGAGTGCAGGTCAGGGAGCTCGGTGTGGATGATGCACTCAGCTGATCGCACAACCCTCTGTAGAGCTCGTCTGTCCTGCATGGTTCTGTTCCCAAACCAGGTCGTGATGTTTCCCGTCAGGATGCTCTCTATGGTGCAGAAGTAAAAGTTCCTGAGCACCTTGGAGGGCAGTCTAAAGTCTCTCAAGCGCCTGAGGTGGTAGAGATGCTGTCGGGCCTTCTTCACCACGGTGTTGGTGTGACAGGACCATGACAGGTCCTGCTTGATGTGGACACCGAGGTATCTGAAGGTGTCTACTCTCTCCACTGGGCTGTTGTTGATGACAGGGGTGCGGTAGTTCCTCTACTGCTTTGTGCTAAAGTCTACTACCAACTCCTTCGTCTTGCTGACGTTTAGAAGGAGATTGTTCCTTTGGCACCAGTGCTCCGGATTTCCGATCGCCTCCAGGTAGGCCGTCTCATCATTGTCAGTGATCAGGCCCACCACGACGGTGTCATCAGCAAACTTGATGGTGGTGGAGTTAGTAGAGGCTACGCAGTCGTATGTGTACAGAGAGTACAGTAGACGGCTCAGAACACAACCCTGTGGTGCTCCAGTGCTGAGCGTGAGGGAGGCTGAGACATGTCCACTCATCCTTACTGCCTGTGGTCTCCCAGTTAGGAAGTTGGAGATCCACTGACACAGAGATGAGCTGAGTCCATGTGAACACAGGTGCTCCAGCTGTGTGTGGAGGGAATTATGGTATTAAATGCTGAGCTGTAGTCGATGAAGAGCATTTTAACATAATTCCCCCTTCTATTGTCCAAGTGTGTGAGAGATGTATGAAGAAGATGAGCGATAGCATCATCTGTAGAGCAGTTTGACCGGTACGCGAACTGTAGTGGGTCCAGTGTGTCTGGTAGTGAAGAAATTATGAAGTCTCTGACCAGCCGTTCAAAGCACTTCATCACTACTGATGTGAGGGCTACAGGTCGATAGTCATTGAGGGAAGAAGGATGGGGTTTCTTCGGAATAGGAACAATGATGGACTCTTTGAAGCATGTGGGGATCACCGACTGAGATAAGGAGATGTTGAATATCTCTGTGAACACAGGTGCAAGCTGGTCTGCGCAGGCTCTGAGGACTCTACCTGAGATGCCGTCTGGTCCTGCTGCTTTCCTGGTGTTCACTCTCCTGAAGGCTCTCCTCACGTCATGCTCGGAGATGATAAACGAGTTTCCGGTGCTGGCAGTGACTTCCTGTCTGTAGCCGTTAACGCCACTAGCATTAGCATCGCTAGCGTCTTTATCTGCAGCCTCGAAGCAAGCATAAAAAGTGTTCAGCTCGTCTGCCAGCGTCATGTCTGCATTCGTCATACCGGATGTTGGTGATTTATAGTCCGTTATTGTTCTTAGTCCCTGCCACAGGCTCCTAGAGTCGTTTAAGGTTGGCGTTGTTAAAGTCCCCCAGCTCGCATAAGGCAGTGTCCGTGTCCGCTTGTGGTGGAATATAAACGGCGCTGATTATGACCGATGTAAACTCCTGAGGAAGATAAAAAGGACGACACATGATGGACAGAAGTTCCAGGTTGGGTGTGCAGGAGCGTGCGAGAGGAACAACGCTCGCGCTGTTGCACCAACTGCTGTTCACCATTAAACACGCGCCGCCTCCCCTTGTCTTCCCCGAGTCCCGTGTCCTGTCCATGCGATGAACCAAGAAGGACTCGGCCGGCTGAATGGCGTGGTCCGGCACCGCTGGGTTCAGCCATGTCTCGGTGAAGCAAAAGAGATTGCAGTCCCGAATGTCTCTCTGGAACTTTATCCTGGCCCTGAGGTCATCGAGCTTGTTCTCCAGTGACTGGACGTTGGCGAGCAGGATGCTAGGCAGAGGTGTGCGGTGTGCACGGGCTCTCAGCCTGTTCCTGACACCGGCTCGTTTCCCTCGGGGCCGCAGCTTCGCATCGCGTCCTTTGTTCTCCCTCAGGATCTCACTCGGCCAGCTCGGATCCGGAGTTAAAAACGTCGAATTGTGAGTACATTGTAAACCAATAGAAATAAGAGTATCTCTATCGTACCTAATGCACTCAATGGTGATGAATTACCCGGTTTAAAGTTATCGAAAATTAACTTAAAAAGTAAAAACATGTTAAAGTAGGTCGAAGCAGTCGTGACGGCAGCCGACCTCACCGGCCACTTTGAAGTGGTCAAAGGAGTTAGTACTTTTGTCACCCTTATTTCATACAGCGGTGGCCCATTTTAAGGCTTTTGCCTTACCAAAATCCACCACTTGTTGCATCTTTTCAAAGTTCTGCTGGATTTGCACCATATCCATTCTAATTTGTGCAACATCCTGACGGAGCTCGTTTAGAACTCGGGCATGGCTCATAAGGGCTTCCCGAATGTCCATTGTAGGCAAAGTATTCTGTAAGGTTGTCCACACGGGGAACACAAGTACAGTGAGATGTACAGTGAGAGTACACTCACAATGAGTTCACAAACACGACAATCTCGTCTGGCAAGGATAATCCAGTTCGTAAATCCAGTAAACAGGCAAGGGTCGGGCAATGTGCAACGGGCATAAACTAGGATAGGCTAAACTCGTAAACGTGAGAACAGAAACAAGATCAAAATCAGAAATGGCAGTCAAAAAGGCTTGGTAACGACACTGAAAAAAGTTCACAGGGAGCGTATACTTCGCGAAGAACCGGACGTATGCTAATCCTTTTATCTGTGTCCTGTGATTGGGCTCAGGTGTGTTGGTACTCAGGTGAGCCAGAGCGTTGCTGTTGGGAGAACCTACGTATCGACAGTATAAGCATATTTAACTACTTCAGCAGTGAATAAGAAATTTGGTCTGGCTTTTAGATAAAGTCCTTATTTTATATAATTTTTTTATTTAATTAATGATCTTATTATAAATATGATTCTTATTTTCTATATTCTTGTCAAATATAGTACTTCAGAGCAAGCAGTGCGCTGTTGGCAAATACTGTAGGGTTTTAGATGAATTAAGAAAGACAGGGTGGACGTCTCTGCCAAAATTTAATTTCCCGAGCAAAACATAAAATAGATTTTATTTTCTGCCTATGAAACATTAGTTGAAATGCAATTCTTATACACAGCAAAAATATGTTATATTATATTATGACTTGAATAAATAGTCTCACATGGGAGCGTTCTGTCGTGTTGGAAAAGCCAGAGTTTATCTAGCGAGTAGCCTATATATTTGTGTTTGTTGCATTTCTGGGGGAGTATGTCTGCATTTTTATCGATAAATCGCACACGTTTATCAGCTTATTGATCAAAACTCTGCCTTTTGTAAAGTGAAAGTGCAACCCGCGGGTTTACACACTCCAATATTAAATGAATTGTAGATAAATTTTAAAGCACGATTTAGGGTATCTCATTTCATTATTACAAACAGAATTTATGAATTACACTCGAGAGGCTGTAGAGCTCTGATTAGACTACTATATTAATAAAATAAAAAATAATTCGGCATCTATTTAGGTGTGCCAGGTGGCACGGTTCTTATATTGCTCTTTGTCAGGGTAAATCGTTCAGTGACAACCCCGTAAATTTCCATGTACTGTAAAACAGGTACATCTGTGTGAATAAAGCAAGATGCATGTTTCTTAGCCCCACCCGTGTGAAAACATCGAATTCAGGGAAAGGCTCTGTCGCGAGAGGTTGTGTGCGGACCACTGAGATCCATGGATTCTAAAATTGACATTGTTACTGTTTTTTAATCCCTGCAATGGAAAGGTCTGAGAATTTCTTTTCCATAACCTGTGTTGTATTGTTTTTAATCACTTTATACACAACCTATGATTTCATTATGCTATTTTACAAATGGAATATTTTTTATGTCACGCTCTAAAAGCTGCTGGGTTAAATGTTAAAGTGCTGGGTTATTTTATCTATTTATTATTATTTAGTAGATTGCCTGTTAGAAATTCCCCAAATGAAATTAATCCGCTGTTTTAACCACTGCAGAGATAATTAGCCAGTGGTAGTTTTCAGAAGTCCGTTCGGAGGTGCGGCTGCGTTTGGCAGGTACGTGAGCTCAGAGCGCCTGGGGATTGTCTGGAAATCAAATCTCTGTAAACGTTGTGTTTTGATACCAGCGAAAATTTCAGCGCTTCTAGATAAAAAACACTACACCTGTACATAAATAAAAATTCATATTTAGGCCTATACGCGAAATATATTTTAAACATCTATCTAAAACAAGGAAAGACGACATGTTGAGCTTCAGTTCATTGTGATGCAGGCAAAAGGTCTAGGGAAGAAACATTTCTTTTTCCGTTTTTTTGCATTGAGTTTAGTCATGTAGCACTTTTAGTATTCATAGCAAAAACAACCCAACAGTGTGATTAAACTACCCGAAATAACCCAGACTTTTGACCCAGCATAAACAACCCAACAATATGTTTACAGAAACCCAGCATTTTTTTGTGTACTACAACTACTACTAATAATAATAATGTATGGAGAAAGCACAGTCAAAGTACAGGGATTCTGCGTGCTGTCACGTTGTATTCAGCGAGTAGCATATATTTTTGTGTTTATTGCATTTCTGGGGGAGTATGTCTGCATGTTTATCGATAAATCTGCTCATATCATTTATCAGCATTTTGATAAACTGTGCATGTGCAACTCACTTTCACTTTGCAAAAGTCAGTGTTTATTGTTTAGTGTACTGTATATTTAAAGCGCATATACACAATAAAACAAAATTGTTTTCGGCTAACTTATATATTTTTGTAATATTTGTTGTACTTTGTCTTTTTGCACACACGGACAGGTGCGTTACAATAATAATAAGAATAATAACAATAATATTAATAATACATTCATAGCACTACTATTACTACTCCTACTACTACTAATAATAATAATAATACAGAATGGAGAAAGCGCAGTCAAAGAAGAGAAGAAAATTAAGAATAAATACGTATCAGTATTTACAGTTTGAGCTCGACACGTTTATTAGCTCTGTCACTTGCTGTCAATGGGCGCCTAAGAGAGATAACACATTTTCTGCTTCAATAGACACACAATACCTCAGATTAAAACATGACTGTCCATTACAGGTAATGAACGTCATTTTCACAGCTTCCCGTGCGCACGATCCCTTTTCTCGAAACGTGCGTTCTTAATGGCCAGATCTGTAGTCTAAAAATTTTTGTGTGATAGACCACTTCAGTGACAGGAACTCTGAACATTTCCTGAGTAGAGGTTTCCACAGCAGTCAGTGTTTGTGTCCCATAAGCAATGACTCTAAAATTTCCACTTTGTTTTGACAGCCCCAAGCCCCTAGTTTGATGCATCAGTATGAATGACTGCGAGAAGTCAGGGAACGCAAGTAGTGGTAGCTCAACCAGTCATTCAGTCGTTCCAGTATCTCTTGCTGTTTGTCTGTCCACACAATTGCTCTGTGGAAAGGCATGCCCCGTTCTTTCCTTTTGTCTGTTAGTTTCTCGTTTCTTCGTGTTCATCTTTGTTGGTCTCATTTACTTTCAGCAATTTAGAAGAGAACCTGCAATTTTTAAAAAATCTTTTATATACTGTCTATAATAACTTAACAGTCCCATTACCACTCTCAACTGTCCAACTGTGCTAGATCTTTTCTCTTTTCTCCCAAGGTACCACACCTCACGCTTGAACAGTTCACATTTGCAAGGCTTTAACTTTATTTCATACTGCCTCAATCTTTGTAAGACTTTTATCATATCCTACACATGATCTTTAAAACTTCTGCTGAAAACTAATGCGTCATCCACGTATGGAACACAAATATTATCTCTAAGCTCATCCAGACACATGCAGCGTCGAAAAGCTGAAGGGGCATTCGTCAGGCCATTCTAATCCACTGATATAATCCCCATGGTGACACAAAGGCTGTTAAGGGTCTGCTTTCCTTGAAACCCTGATGATACGCTTTTCCTTGGTCAAGTAGCAAAAGCCAGTAGTTTTCTCCTAAACTGTCCATTATGTCTTGTACACAAAGGATTGGCTGCCGATCAGGATGAGTTTTCCAGTTTAGTTCTTTATAATCAATGCATAAGCGTAGGCTGCTATCTTTTTTTCGGGCACATAACACAGGTGAAAAATATGGCGAGTTTGATTGCTGCACCCATCCTTGCGCAATGAGATCATGCAAATAGTTCTTAATTTCTTGATAAAGTGGTTTAGGCACTGACTGGTAAGTTTGTGCAACAAGAGTAATGTCTTTAAGGGAAGTAGCTAGTTGAAGTTTTTCTATTAAACCTATGTCATTTTGCCTCTTTTAACATTTGCTGCACAATTTTTATTTTTCAAACTCACTTAGATGGGTCAAGTTGACTGGTGGAACCCATGCACTGTCAGGGGAATGACAAGTTTCCATTTCTATTTGGTTTGTCCCCACAAAAGTTAAATAGTGGCCCTCAAAAGCAACAGCTGGATACACGGCCTGTACTGGCTGCACTGTGCCTGTCTTGGCTGCACACTGCACACTGTTCTGCACACTGACAATTATGTGTGGAGAGGAATGTTGTCGCAGAGTCACATTAGTTTTGCAGAGCTCCAACCCCTCAGCCCACTGTGGATTAACAACAGGCTCAAAGATAAGCAAAGTCTTTTCCTTTGGTCAATGCGACTGCACTCTGCTTTCAATTTGTACTAATGTGTGTTTAGGGACATGGATACTTTCCTTCGTTGTTTCGACTAAATATTCATATGGCTTTTCTGCCTGAACTTGCTGAATGAAAGCTTGCACCCTTTCTCTCTCCAAACTAACAAGAGCTGTTCTCTGGAATTCATTTGCAATTTGGTGAGTCACTCCTTTGTTGTTCACCAGTTGTTCAATCATATTATACCAAAAATAGGATGACAAAGCTTCATTTGATGCCAAACCAAAAGTAACCTCGATCCACCCTGTGTAAGGTATGTCCTGCCTATTTGCAGCCACTAGCTGGAGTCCTTCAGGTGCCTCTGTAACATCTCTGTACATTGTTGTCCTTCACGCTCTACAACCAGCCAGAAAATGGTCACTACTACCACTCCGGAAGCAATGAGTGCAGTGCAAATCTAGTCTACTTTGCTGACATGCCAGGCATTTCCTGGTATGAGCTGGAGAAGGATGGTAACGTTGTGCAGGGAACCACTGTTGTTATGGGAATTTCCCTCTTCTCCTGTTACTGGGCTACAAATAAAGTTGCGATGGACACTGAGGCAGAGGTGGCGGCGTAGTGGTTTCATCCCTTGCATAAGTAGAACATTGTGTGGCCAGGTTAGCGAATAAACCTTGAGAAAACACTGTGGTCCTTCAACAATGCCATGCCTGAACGCATTTCCTTTAACTCGCTCAAAATGTCAGGTTCTAAAATGTCTACATTTTTGTGCATTGGTGTCTTTTCAACAGCAACTTCACTGGACTATACTGAATGCATTCAGGTGGGATGCTGCTAAATTAGAAGCCTTTTCTTGCTTTAACACATTTCATTTGCACAAGTAACATTGTAGTAGTTCATCAAAAAGTAGTTCATTACTTACATCAGTCCTTGTCAGGTAAGGTTGCAGGTCACTTCTGATAATATCATTTTGCATTCCAGTAAGGACTGTGTGGAGAAACATGCTCTGAACTAAATTCAGATAATATTTCAAACCAGATTCTGCCTCCTGGGATGCAAACAAGATTTTTTGCGTCAAATCAAGACATCGGATGAGAAAGCTGTAGGGTTTTAATGTGGACACAATACCTGGTGCATTTTCCACCATTAATATGTGGGGTTTCAACTCTGGGTCAGAGGTGAATCGAATCTTTAATGATTCGGGTTAATTTAATCAAACTCAACAAAATTTATACAGTTATAAATTCAAACACTTAATCATCTATCCGTCCAGCGTTTAGCATGATTTAGTGTATCTTGCCAATTCTGTTTATCCCGTGGCCGACGATGATAATACAAAATCAGGTATTTACCAATTTATGAGCAAGGTAACATAAGATCTGAGCAAATGTTTAAACTTTAAAATACATGACCAAGATAACAGTTCTTTAAAAAGAAACAAGAATTCATTGAATTAATCTACGATACATGAAACTACGCTACTTATTACACACACATGCATACACAAACAATTCAGAGAGCGAAAGTTAATGGATTTTTTCTAGTAATGTTTACTAGACCTGAGAAAATCACAAGAACAGAGCCTTGGGTTTAATTTTACAGTTTAGTTATGAATTAAACACAAATTTTCAGCAAGGTATGAAGCTTTGTTTGTTTACTTGCGTTACGTTTCATTCTCATCCGGTGGTTCCCTTCTACTAAAGGAAATCACAACGTTGCTGATTGGTTGGTGCGACATCTTTCGGGAAAGCCCTCAGCGGTGTTTTGGTTGCCTGGTTACCGATGACAAAGCTCTGAGACTTCATCTGCCGGTCTCTTCGTTGCACGGAGGCGGCATTCAAGGGAGAGCGGAGTCTTCAATCGCTGGGTGGCGCAGGTCAGAAGTCAAAGTTCAGGCGTTGGTTGAGAGCGGACGAAGAGAGGCATCTGCTTGCTTCCTTCAGACAGCGTGACGCTCAAAAACATGCCAAGGCTGCTTGGATCTTAGATTTTTAATCTCACTGTGCAGGTCTGTCCCACAGACGTTTGTTCCAATCAAAGATGGTTGTGGGCATAGCCACATCCCGCATGATTCCTCTTTTTCGTGCATACATTTAACCTGTGGTTTGGTCTGTCACGTGGGAGGCCATCTCAGTGGAGTTTTAGTAATTTAGATAAGGTGTATTAACATGAATCTGGTTCATATGACTAAGATTTCATGCACATCAACGTTCATTGAATATAGAGAACTTTCATTTGATACCAAACATCCCATGTCTTGCATACCCATTCATACCTTAAGGGCTGTACAGGTTGATTACACTCCATAAGTTTATGATACACATGTTGAACATAACACAAAGACATCATACATTCTACATGCATACACATATATGATTTTATATCTGCCCTAGTGGCATACTTTAACTTAACATGTGCGTGTCCCTAAAGCTTTGTATGTTCTCTGTTCTGGGGCCCAGAGGAAACGCATTCCGCAGGGTCAGCAACTGCCAGGGGGTTATGAATCTTCCCTATTCAAGACACTTGTACTGCTCTACACTGTTTTGAGTGGAGATGTGAGATGTTTTCTCTTGTGCAAGAAGTAGTTTTTTGCAGATCTGCTCCATCTGAGTTGGGAAAGAGTAACCATTTCTTTCCTTATTTGCTGATGTCTCTTCCTCATTCACCAGCTCCCTTTGCATATCCACCTTTTGCTTGGTGAGGTTCCCGTTGCGAACATCAGCGGGCACTGGAACAAAAAGGCAGAGAGAGAGAGAACAGGCACATGCAAGACACAAACAACAACTCCATCTCCAACTGAGTCATGGTGCAGGATTTAATTAAGTTTGGCAAAGTCGCATTAGGGATACTTAAGCCTAGGGATGCTTGGGGTGGTACCTAGGTTGAGACCTGGACTCAAAGCTCGGTTAATGTAGTTCCTTTATGTGATAGAGGAGAAAGGAAAGCCAGAGAGAAAAGCAAACAAATAAAAAGGGACACAAGGACACAGAGATTAAGATATAAAAACCAGTGTCACATGTGTGGAGACCCTCCTCTCTACTAGAGGTAGAAAAAGGATCGCTTAGGGTTTCTGGGTCACGGTTGTTGCTGTGGTTATGTACAGTCATGGGTAGTCAGTAAAACAGCAGCGCATGTAACACTGAACAACCCGAAAAATACTAGTTAGCTCTTTATAGATGAACGACCTCGACTTCACTCGTTAGAGTGAGGCTAACAACTTAATCCACTTAACACCATAGCATTACTGAGATCTCGGCGGATCTCAGCCCTTTTGTCAGACAAGACATAAAACATAAGACACAAAAACACACGTGGCTTTTAACCACACAATTTCCTTTATCGCAACTTACTGAAACGCGCTTGGACCCTTTCTCTGAGCACCGCGTCGAATTCACAAGTTTCGGCGAATCAAGTGGTATCGAGACTTTAGTTAGCTACTCTAAGCTCGGTACCGGGGCATAGATGAATTTGAAAGTGGAACACGCACAGACAGATTCACCATGAGAGGTCTCTTTAAGAGAAAAAGCAAGGGACACGCTTACTCCTCTCTTGGTGCACTTTTCTATAGCGACTTAGGTCTGTCTCCGTAGACAATAGTTAACTTTAATAGCTGAGCATAAAAGTGGAACACGAACTTCCCGCTCACTATGAAGATAGTGAAGGTTGTTATAAGAAAAACCTTTTTTCTATCTCCTTGTTGTCCGTGCTTAACCTTACAACATTTCTCCATTTAATGCATTTACTACCGTCAGTACCTGTTCGCACCTTTATTTCAAAATAAAATTTCCGTTCAACAGGAAGTAACAAAATAAAGGCAATAAATTAAATTGCCTAAAGGCAAATCTTAAAGATGTTGGACAATGTATTGAGGTCATTTAATGTAGGAGTACATCAGTGTGTAGTAGGATACGCTCAAAAAAGCAGATCACACTTTAGGTTTATTAATATCCTTCGGATTAAGTATAAGAAATATAAATCACAATTCCACAGTCTGTAGCTATCTATGATTTTTAATTAATACCGTATAAAAAAATAAATAGAAATAAGACCACTGCAGAAATCTCCACAACACCATACAGTAGTGAGGACTTCTTTTTCAACCATATCATATCAAAACCTAGAATAGTTTACTCCCCTTGAAGAGAATGAACAATAAAATCATCAACCTGTGTATTAGATCCTATATCGACATATTTTCTCAAGCAGATAGTACTAGGAATAACGGAACCCCTGTTGAAAATAATAAATTCTTCACTCAGCAGTGGGTATGTTTTAAAATCTTTTAAATTAGCAATTATTAAACAACAATAAGGAAACCTGACCTCGGCCCCTGTCAGCAGTCCAATTACAGGCCAATGTCAAACCTACCATTCATCCCTAAGATTCTGGGAAAAATAGTAGCCCAGCAGCCATGTTCATATCTACATAGGAATAGCATACACAAACTGTATCAATCAGGATTTAATCCTCATCACAGCACAGAGTCAGCACTTATTACAGTAATAAATGAACACTTATTCTGATCAGGGTTACTATGCTTGTGTTACTTGACCTCAGTGCAGCTTTGTGCACACCACTGATCATAGTATTCTCATTCACAGATTGGAATATGTAGTAGGAATTAAGGGAACAGCCCTCTCCTGGCTTAGATCCTATTTCAATGATCATTATCAGTTTGTAGATTTAAGTGGTGACTATTCTGCATGTTCTCAAGTGGAGGTTGGTGTTCCACAGGGTTCGGTTTTAGGCCCACTGCTTTTTTTTTTCTCTTTACATGCTACCTCTGAGCAACATAATAAATGACACACAGATAAATGTTTTAGCAAAACCAGATGAGAAAACCCAGCTTAATAAAGTTGAGCAATATGTGAAAACATAAGAGAATGGATGTTAATAAACTTCCTTCTGCTTAATCAAGTAATTTTATTTGACCTTTCTGTTCCATTAAGTGCAACAGTAAATGACCTAGATGTGATTATAGATTTCAGTCTTTCACTTGAAGCACATGTAGATAATATTACCAGGATAGCATTCTTTCACCTCAGAAATATTGCCAAGATAAGGAATATATTGTCTCTAAATGATGCAGAAAAATTAGTTCATGGTTTTATCAACTCTAGATTGGACTATTGTAACACCTTGCTGTCTGGTTGTTCAACCAGGTGCATAAACATGCTTCAGTTAGTCCAGAATGCAGCAGCGAGGGTCCTTTCTAGAACCAGAAGATAGAGCACATCACTCCTATCTTATCCACACTCCACTGGCTCCCTGTGTAATTTTGCTTTTAAAATACTACTTTTGCCATATAAAGCATTAAATGGCCTCATGCCACAGCACCTGAGTGAACTGCTAGTGTCTTAGGATCCACCATGCCTACTTTGATCAAAAGATGCAGGCTGCTTGTCAGTACCGTGTATTATGAAAACTACAGTTGGGGGCAGAGCATTTTCTTAGAAAGCACAAAGGTTATGGAATAGCCTTCCAATTAATGTTCAGGACACAGTTTCAGTGTTTGAGTCTAGGCTAAAAATCTATTCATTTAGTCAGGCATTTTTGTAAATAGATTTGCCTTAGGTAAAGGAGCAGATTTTGGGGACTCATGGACGTAGAATATTATTGTGAACTGGTATGTTTAGATACTGTCTTCCCCAAACTCATTGATCACTCAGGCTTGTGTACCTGGTTTCTTTACATCTCAGGGAGCCCTCATGTCTGCGCTTCCTTCTGGCTCTCCCTTTTAGTTATGCTGTAATAGTTAGTCCTGCTGGAGTTCCTGCTTCCACCCTACACTATATATACATTTACCTTATACATTATGTGACTGTGCCCATACCTAACTGTTATCTCTGCTTCTCTTCTCTTCTCTTCTCTCTCTCACAGTTTTCCTCTCTCTGTCGAGCTACGCATGTCGCTCCTGAGCTGCCAGTGTTTCAGATCCACTGTGCCCTCTGGACCTGTCTGATTCGTCCTGATGCCCAGATTCAAACATAAAAAATAGTTTTCCAAACTTTTTTTTGTTTGTTTTTTTACATTTCAAAGCATATAGCACAGGGGCAAAAACGTTTTTTAAATTTTAACCACTGAACACATTGAGAAGGTTCGGGGTCATCATGAAATTGTAATGTTTTATGAAAACATTTTCTGCCATAAACATAAGATGAAATCTTAAATTAGAACATATTCAGCCATTACCTTACAACAAACAATACATTTTCTTTTAACAAAAGACTTTTGATTTTTAACAACTACTGTTAGAACGGTCACTGAAATCTTGTACCTACATGTTAATCTCTGGATAAACAAAGACAACCTGAAACTCAGAATGAATTTGTACGGGTCTGTGAGGATATAATATAAATATATTATACAACACACTATTCTGGTCCACTTATTTGACTAGCAGAGCAGTGTTCCAAGAGGTCTTATATCTTATCACTAAGATGTTTCCTTGGGTCCATCATTTACATTCACTTACTCATTGTCTATATTGCTTTATCCTTTATACAGGGTCACGGGAGGCCTCAATCCTATCCCAGTAGACTTAGAGCTCGAGGTGGGGTACACCCAGGACGGGCTGTCAGGGCACACACATACACACACTCACTTGCTCATTCACACATTATGAGCATTTTGATAATGGCAATTCGTCTAATCTGCATGTCTTTGGACTGTGGGAGGATACTGGATTACCTGGAGGAAACCTACCAAGCACAGGGTGAACATGCAAACTGGAGGTGCAAAGCAACAGTGCAAAACATTATGGCACTGTGCCATCCTGTGAAATTCAAATCAATCAGTAGAGAAACTAAATTATATGAACTCACCAGAAATAATAATAATAATAATAATAATAATAATATTATTATTATTAACAACAACAACAACAACAACAATAATAATAATAATTATGCTGTAATAGTTATAATTATTATTATTATTATTATTATTATTATTATTATTATTATTGTTGTTGTTGTTGTTGTTGTTGTTGTTAATATACATTGCAAACTAGGGGTGCTAATGAAGCATGAGTGAGTTGTAACATGTATAATTTCTGTCATCAGAGACCAGTATGAATATGAAACAAATATATTTATATAAATATGGATTTATATATTTATGCATTGGCTAAAGATTTTCTGAATTATTTTTAGAGTGTGCTATAAGCTTCTGTTAGCTATAAGCTACAGAGTCCTCTGGTAAATTCCATTATGGACCACAATCAATTCAAGTCATTAGTGTTATTGTACTCGTACCCCTAATGTAGGGAAGGAAACTAGGGTAAATTTATGAAATTAGACCCAGTTTCTAGTCCTTATATCATTTTGTATCACCCTCTTAAAATAAATTAATATTCATAATATCATCATATTTTTAGTAATTAAGCATGTGAATAATTAGAAATCTTCTAATGTAGAAAACAACAAAAATACTAAAGTTGCATTATCCTGTACATTAAACATTAATTCTGTATATTAGACATTAATTCTGTATAATTTAAACAATGTTGTGGTTAATAAAACAGGGGAAAAAATTATGGCTTATTAGAACTCATTTTAGAGTTTTTTAATTATCTTAAAGTTGTAGGATTTATTTTGATCTATATTTTATTTCAAATACAGAAGCAAAAACAGCAGGCATAGGTCAATGAACAGCAGGCATAGGTCAATGTACAACAGAAAAAAACTGGGCTCAACAAAGGACAGGGTTAACTTTTACATTCTGAGGTCAAATCCCTAATAGTGTTAAAATGAAAGCTAGTGACCTAGGGTGTACAATCCTTTGCCACACAGACCAAGTAGGGTCCTTGATCAGGGGATTGAAGAGTGATCTGGGATTCAGCCTTATGTTTAAATCTAGTTAGCTTTGTAGCCGTAAATAAAAGAAAACAGTTCAGAGGTGATTAAGAACAACTTAGAAGCAGTTATAAAGGAGACAAAGTGTTGACTAACATGAAATAATGTTATATGTTGACTTTGCTTAAAGTGTATCTGTGAATATTTGTAAATGTGGGTTTTGGTATGCGTTTGCTCTCTCCTTAGGACCGACCTACTTTCATTCATGCTGGTGGGTATTTGAACACCTGATGTGAACTGATACATACCGTATAGTTAAAAATCCCAGTGTTTTTACTTTCACCGCTTGTGAAATTTTTTGTTCAGTCAGAATTAAATGCTGTATAATTCAGCATATACTTCACAGTGAATACAGGAGGCAGAGTAAAGTGATGTGTAATGGAGTTCAGGTGAACCTTCTTAGTATTCAGGTGACCTTTACATTGTGTTTTGTGAGTTGTAGTTCTTAGAGGTCATGTTTTTAGGCTGTTAGTAGCTTTTTAGCACTAGAACTGACAACAATACATAGAGAGGTAAGCAGACATATAATGCAAATGTCTTTTTTTTTTTACCTACTCCAAGTATCTGTGCTATTCACATGTCAGTTCAAGACACAAATAACCATAATTTGGATTTTAATTAATTTTGAGATGCAAGTTCACTTAAGTCAGCTTGATCTTGGTTGTACTTATGGTCATGGATTTGTCTTGGGCGGTAAAACCTGTTATACAAAATAATTACTAATGACAGAATTGTGGTAAAATTTAACAAAACTTTACAACTTGACTCTCGTAAGACCGTAGCCTCCCTGTTGTTGTAAACTGCTGTAAATGCAAATGCCCTCTATGTTCCTGTGCTAGGTGACAGGAAGCATACTGTATCATTTATGTCACTAATGAGAATGTGTTTCACTCGCTTGCAGCACCCTTAAGGGCAACAGATATACACACAATAGGATGATGAATAATAATCCTGGCAAAAGCAAAAACCAAAAATCTTCAAGGATTTCTCCAATTAGAATATGTTTCTCTGGTTAAGCCAATCCTTTGTGCACTCCGAATGCCCTGGGCAGCTAGGATGCTGTGTGTAAGTTTTTGAATATTTTTAGTAAATTATGAAGGTTAGGTGAAGCTGAAGGGCCTCAAGGGGGTTGGATCATAGACAGGACATTGGAGATCCAACTGAAGGTCCATTATTAACTGAAAAATGCATGGCAAACCAATTCTGTTGCAGGTGGGAAAAATTCAGAGAGGCAGCAAATTAATTTCATATGCATTTAGGATTGTGTAAAGTAATATTTTATTTAAAACTATTTACCTTGTCTGCAAGAGCACAGGAATTTGAGTGAGTGAGATATGTGTATTTGTTTATTGTTGATATATTTTATAGTCTGTGCCTCTGACCTATAACTATTGTTGAATGTTCTAACAATAGGCACACATGGAGGTTTAATCTATTGACTCTTTTTTGTATTACTTCCTGCTAAGTGTAAGTCAAACGGGAAATAGGCACAAGGGAAGGTTGAATAATGAATTATTAAATGTGTTTATCTCATTGAAACAAAAATACTAACATGTGTTAACACCTATTATGGCATAGAGTGTCGTGGAAATTAATTGAAGACTCAGGCTTTGATTTCAGAAGGTTACAACTTTATTGGTTGATCAATAAAGTCGGGAGGTCTGCAGAACACACCACGACTCCCGACGGCTTCTTGCTTAAATACTGATCCTAGACAAAGGCGGC
>JAAGKR010005834.1:0-38059 GCA_011419295.1 Clarias macrocephalus
GCCAAGACTTTTGGAAGATGGCCTGGTGTCAAGAAGGGCAGCAAAGAAGCCACTTCTCTCCAAAAAAAACATCAGGGACAGATTGATCTTCTGCAAAGAGTATGGCGAATGGACTGCTGAGGACTGGGGCAAAGTCATATTCTCGGATGAAGCCTCTTTCCGATTGTTTGGGGCATCTGGAAAAAGGCTTGTCCGGAGAAGAAAAGGTGACGCTACCATCAGTCCTGTGCCATGCCAACAGTAAAGCATCCTGAGACCATTCATGTGTGGGGTTGCTTCTCATCCAAGGGAGTTGGCTCACTCACAATTTTGCCCAAAAACACAGCCATGAATAAAGAATGGTACCAAAACACCCTCCAACAGCAACTTCTTCCAACAATCCAACAACAGTTTGGTGAAGAACAATGCATTTTCCACCACGATGGAGCACCGTGCCATAAGGCAAAAGTGATAACTAAGTGGCTCGGGGACCAAAACGTTTAAATTTTAGGTCCATGGCCTGGAAACTCCCCAGATCTTAATCCCATTGAGAACTTGTGGTCAATCCTCAAGAGGCGGGTGGACAAACAAAAACCCACTAATTCTGACAAACTCCAAGAAGTGATTATGAAAGAATGGGTTGCTATCAGTCAGGATTTGGCCCAGAAGTTGATTGAGAGCAGCCCAGTCGAATTGCAGAGGTCCTGAAAAAGAAGTGCCAACACTGCAAATACTGACTCTATGCATAAATGTCATGTAATTGTCGATAAAAGCCTTTGAAATGTATGAAGTGCTTGTAATTATATTTCAGTACATCACAGAAACAACTGAAACAAAGATCTAAAAGCAGTTTAGCAGCAAACTTTGTGAAAACTAATATTTGTGTCATTCTCAAAACTTTTGGCCACGACTGTAGGCATCACCCAGATGAGATGTCACTCAAGTTATTAAAGGACTATTAGTGAGGAAGTGTGGAATTAGTATTAGTGCCTTTCAGAGTGTATTTCATGACCTGGCTTTATCTGAGCACTGAAATGGGGATTTTTACACTGTACAATAGAGATGGGGGAAAAAAATCTATTCAGTTATGAATCACGGTTCTTTTGTGTGCTGATGCAGGTATCGCCACACAGAGTCCGAAAAAATGTTTTTTCGTGATTTATTACACTTATACTAGAGAAGCACTGGACTGACTGACCGGAGTTGGCAGATTTTCAGCTTGATCAGACCTGACCAATCAAGTTGGATTGAACTGATTCTGTGCCAGCTGCACAAGCTCCTGTGTGGTGCAAGATGAACACAACTGTATGGTGCATTAAAAAGCTACGATCAGCCTTTTTCTAAAAAAGAGCGAATTAGTAGAGACGGGAATCACCATTCAAACCCAGATACAATATTACGATGCCTAGGCTATGATCAGATTAATATTGCTATTTAAATGATCACAATTTTTTTTAAGTATTCGATATTACATTTTCCCATGATTTTGTTACAATTTTAAACCTTTAACAAAAAGGTTAATCACTGATTAAATTTTGCCTGATAGCATTAGTTTCTCACTTAAAATCCAAGCAGAGCAGTTAAACAATACAAACTAACTTCAATTACAAAAGTTTAACATTTAACTTTAAATTAAAAAGTTAAATTTAAAAAAAATTTAATTAATTTTTTTTTAAAAAGCTACAGTTTTACAGATTTTTACTTTTTAATCCACCATAACTATTTCTAAACAAACTTAGCAAATAATTCACTCCTACCACACAGAATGAATAGTTCGGGGTGCCCCACTTGTACACCTGACGTTTTTACCTCCTCCAAAGTCTCTAAAGTCTCGAAACTCAACTTGGCAGTGAGCGTGCAAGTTTAGTTGTTTTTTTTTTTTACTACTTTGCGCTGACAGTGTTTTGCGACTTGTGTAAACGTGCTACACCGGCCAAACTGAATTTCTGACCAAGTGAAAAAGCTAATGCTCATACTCATGTTCAATTCAGTTGTGAAGATGTGGAATAAAACTATGGTATACAACCTTTGAGTTATGATTCAACTTTTTTATTTCTAAGTTCAGAGTCTTAAACTTGCAACAAATAAAAAACCGGGTTAAATTTAAATAATCTCGAATCAGGATACTCATAAATACTGAATCGTGATACGTACAGAACCGGAATATTAATCGAATCAGCATCCAGGTATTGCAATAATATTGCATCCGGTGATCCCTGGTGATTCCCATCTCTAGCATTTATGATTACAGAACACCACAATACAAACCCGTAGCGGGTGAGATGCAGTAGTCATCATCCACCGAGTGTCCATAAATGTCGTCATCCTCAAAATCTGTAAGTTAAAAGACATCCAAAAGGTAAGATACAGGTATGCGATAGAGACAACGCCAGCACATACAGTACCACTTCACCTGGTGTGTAGCCAATAAATTAGGTTAAATAAATCATACTCTAATCAGTCATAACATTAAAACCACCTGGCTTATAATGAGAAAACCCTGCCTTTTGCCAACATAACAGAGGCGCACAGCGCGTTCTGACTTCTTTCTATCAGAACCAGCAGTAACCTTTTCCTCAATTTGATCTACACTAGCATTTCTATTGGATCCGACTACCCGGGCCTGACCACTGTAGTCCAGGATCATCCAACCAGAGCTGCAGTTTTGGAGTTGCTCTGACCCAGTTGTCTAGCCATAGAAAAAAAAAAAGGTAAGACCTACTCAATATCAGGCAGGTGGTCATAATATTATGGTGTGTATATAAAATGCACAGCAACAAAACACATTTACAGAAACATACAGAATAGTAAGCATTCATACTTATAAGCTGAACAGTACAAGCTGACAGAGAGCTCATTTAACATTTAATTTAAGTTTTAAGCACTTTTTAAAACTTCTGTATGTCTCCTGATCATTACAAAAATAAAGCATTCTCTCTAGTTAGCTAACCATATAGCTAGCTAGCCAAATCAGCTGTCCATGTGTTCAAGCAGTCCAAATATATAACATTTCTTTCTTACAATAAAAAAAAACCTTTAAAAAAAAACAGTTACACTCATTCCAATGCTGCTTATACATGAATAAATAATAAAATCATATAAACACAGTAGAGTTAGCAAAGTTAGCTATGCTAGGTACAGTTAACAAGTTCAACTGACTCCAAACAAACAAACAGATTAACATGAATCACCTTCATCGTAATTATACCCTCGAACATTCCTGTGGCGAGACATGATAATTTTATTTTAGATTTTTCTTTCTTTGTTTTGTTTCGCTTGTTTTGTTTTCTTTTCTTTTTTGCTAAAAAGTTGAAGCATAGGCGTGCATGGGCATAATTCTGACGTAAGCACCTCACTGCAGCACAGCCGCCATGATGCCTCTGAGCTGTGCGCATGCGCACGACACGACAAGTCTGCACTCGCGCCTTTCAAAGCAAAAGTCACTGAGTGACGTGATAAAAAAAAAAAATATATATATATATATATATATATATATATATATATATCTTATAATTAAAACTATGTTACTGTGTGTTTTGTATTCATTCAATTCAATAAACGTTTTATATATACATATATTTAATCACACATACACACTGACCAGACATGACATTATGACCACCTGATTACTATTGAGAAACTTCCCCCTTCTGCCACCATAACATGGATGCACAGTCTGTTCTGTCATCTTTATGTCACAACCAGCATTAACCTTTTCCCCAATTTGATCTACATCAACGCTTCTATTGGATCGGACTTCCTTCGCTCCATATGCGAATCAGCCCCCCATGACCCTGTCGCTAGTCCTCTAGCCATCACAATTTGGCCATCCCAGGGACCTTCAGCATACGAAATTATACATGCAGCTACTCTGAGATGGGCCAAATTGTAATGGCTAGACGACTGGGTCAGAGAAACTCCAAAACGGCAGCTCTTGTGGGATGTTCCCG
The DNA here is from genome assembly GCA_011419295.1 of Clarias macrocephalus. Lineage (NCBI taxonomy): Eukaryota > Metazoa > Chordata > Actinopteri > Siluriformes > Clariidae > Clarias > Clarias macrocephalus. The sequence continues at coordinate 3,930 of JAAGKR010005834.1, forward strand.
GTTTGCAGTGGTCAGGACATACAAATAATTATCAAAGGAAGGAAAACCAGTGAACTGAATAGAGGCTTATAGGCGACCATGATCATCTGGTCCAGGTATCGGCTCACCGATGCACACGTGGTGTGATAGTCCAATCCAATAGAAGAGCTACTGTAGCTCAAATGTCTGAAAAGGTTAATAATGGTTGGGATGGAATGGTGTCACAACTCACAGTGCATCACCTCTTATGATGGCAAAAGTGGAGATCTAGTCGATTTTACGCATGTGGTCATAATATTATAGCGGATCAGAATATGTTTGGCAGGTGTGGGGAGCGTCCCACACCATGTAACAGTAGACAGGGTCATCATCACCTTTTAAGTCACACTGTGAGGTAATAATATATCTAGGGAAACAATGGAGCATCATGAGGAGCGGCAGCAAGTTGACTGCACTCGGTGTCCTTTCGCAGTATATAAAATGTACAAATATACTATTTTGTTCTTTATAGCAGTATCTAGAAATACACACACTCACTCATTCACTCTATACACCCCTCGTCCAGTTCAGGGTCGTGGGAGATTCCAGCTGACTTGGTGCACGAGGTGGGGTACACCCTGGGCACACAAGCATTCACACACACACTCACCTGCTCACACACTATGGACAATTTGGAAATGCCAATTAGTGCCAAGTAGCTTAACTTGCATGGCTTTGGACTGCAGGATGATCCAGAGGAGACCCACCGAGCATAGGAAGAACATGCAAACTCCACACACACACACACACACACACACACACACACACACACACACACACACACACACACACACCAAGCCAGACATCGAACCCCACTAGGTTAGCTAATTAAAGAGAACCCTTAATTTGGGTAATGATTAGTAATACAGTATTTTGAAGAAGGGTTTAAAGCTTAAACATTAAAACATTAAATGAACGTCCTGTTTCATTTGCAACTTTCTGAACGTTTGCTCTCATCTTCTTCACAGCCTACTGGGACATATTGTACTATACACATGAGAATCATAATCATCAGCTCAAAGACAGTGATATATCAAAATGGAAGAAAATTCCCCATGTAAGACTTATCTCCCAGCGTAACATGAATGTCCCGCAGCTGCTGCTCCTTGCCTACTTCTGGAAACCACCTTATTCCCCCCACCCCCCTACCACCCCTACCACCACCAAAATCACCCTCGCCATCACCAAGCTGCTCATACGCCTACCTTTCCTCTCCAGCAGGACATCTGAAACAAAGGCATCTATAACAAAACCAAATTATTTATCAGTACTGATAAGTGCATAATCTGTAGGGTTCTGTATCCTGTATTCACACCTACAACTACACACACACACATAAACACACACACATGCTACTGACTGGCAAAAAAGTTAAAACCAGTGGCAGGTTGGAAACTTTTATTCATTTCTTTGTGTGTCAAGGTTCGAGTTTCCTTGGGGTTCCTCCTACAGTCCAAAGACATGCGGTGTACAGATCAGTGTTTCCAAATTTGCCCATAATGTGTGATTGGGTGGGTGAGTGTGTGCTTGTGCTTTGTAATGGGTTGGCACGCTATCCAGGGTGTAACCCGACTTGTGCCGTGATCTCCCTGGGATAGACTCCAGGCTGCCTGCAGCCTTACACAGGATAAACAGAATAGACACTGGATGGATGGATGGATGGATGGATGGATGGATGGATGGATTGGCGTGGTCTCCGCCAGAATCCTTCAGTGTACGCATTCTCCCCGAACAAACATTTTAATGAGGATGAAAATGATGTAAATCGCATCCTCTGGCCTTCACACTCGTCAGCAAATCTCTCCGTACAAGAGAGACATCCAAAACGACTATCGTATGAGACAGTGCTCGACACCAGCCATCTTCGAGACCCCGACTGATGGATTATCTCAAGATCCATCTCTCCAGCACGGCTCCAAAGACGTGTAGTATCACACGCAGCGTGTGTCGATGCTGTTCTGTGGCCTCGTAGTGGTCAAAAAGCTTACTCAGACGGTTACTAACGCTTAATGATGCATGTACGAGCCATGAGAAAAAGCACGACTCAAAGTTTCCATTAGCTCTGGACCCTCTCAAATGAACTGCAACCGCACTATCCAGATGAATCAGAGTTGTGAGTGTGTGCGTGTGCGTATGCGTGCGTGATTGATCTTCCCCAGCAGTCTGCAGTCTTTTGCTGAAAGGTGTCATTCACATCTGTATGACATTTGACACTTGAGTGCAGGTCTAAATTTAACATGGAACAAAAACAGACACCTGCGTTACACACACACACACTCGAGTCTGAGGTGCACTTGCGTGATGCTTTCTTAAACTGACCTAAATACACTGAGAGTGAGGAATGAAGGAAACGATAGGGTTTAAGAAACAGAAAGAGGGCAAAGGAGAGAGCTGACAGAGAGTAGGTGACATTTCTTTGAATATTTTGAAGCATTGTAAGGGAAATACTGCAAGCTTGAAAGCAATATTATATATAATACTATATATATAAATGCACGTTACTGTAGGTAAAAATTAAATATAAAATTCATATATATTAAAAACAGCTAATAAGTGAAATATATCTTCAGACTGATTTTAAATGAGGTGTGCTTATAAAACGTACTAAATTTAAATGTACGGTCACATTTTTCGATATAATATTTAACAGCTTTTTGTTTGTTTTTTGATTACTCCAGTGTTATCATGCACATAAGTGTATAAAGTGCATCATGACCCAATTCTACAGTATGACATAATGGAAATTCTACAGTATGACATAATTGAATATGTTAAAAATGAAGCTTTGAATGAGATACATTTTTTTGAACCGCTTTATCCCGGTCACGGTAATGATGGATCGTGAGTCTGGCCTAAGAACGCTGGGAGTGAGGCAATGACACACTCTGAAAGGGATGCCGGGCCATCACAGGGCGCCACTCACACATGTTTGGACACTGATTCAATTCACAATGCCATTCGAGGACAGGAAGAAGATGCAGAAGTTCAAACAGAAAAAGTACACACACACACACACACACACACACACACACACACACATACATACATACATACATACATACTGTACATAAACACACCCAAGGAGCATCAAAGTCAAACCAGGACTTGTGATGAAATTTCTCATGAATGATGTTTGCAGTACAGTGATGAGCCTCTTAGCCATAGTAAAGCATCTGAACGGTGCAAACGTTTTAAATGACGATTCCGGCCGGAGCTCGGAGCCCACTGCAGCCGTTCCTATCCATATTCAGTGAGTCAAACTAATGTTCGTTGAAAAATCTACAGATAACTTGTCATCAAATTGCAGAAGAGATGCTCTGTCTGTGAGAACAGACACAACTTACATATTACAGTTCCTGGGAGGCCAGCATTCCAAGAGGTGAAGCGTGCAGTTTGATCATGGCTCTCCGAGAAAACATCCTGAGAAAACTTTCTACGCTCATGGTATCCATGCGCTGGGATGAGTGCATGACATGAAGTTTTTTTTTTTTTTTTTAACTCTCATAACTGCATTCTCTTTTTCTGTACAAATCAAAAGTCCTGCTTTGACTTGAACGCCCCGCGTGTATGCTTGTTTTCACATCTGTTTGCGTGTGTGTGTGTGTGTGTGTGTGTGTGTGGTTACTTCCCTAAAACCTGATCCAGGAAGAAGTGACAATGAGCGTGCATGGTCAGAGCAGTCAGACGCAACAAGTTCGATTTAAATTCACACCTCAGCTAGCGTGTGTGTATTTATGCATATGTGTTTGTACACACGTGTGGCTGTTCATGATGGTCTCCATGACGACCCATACGTAATATGGAACCTTACGATAACGGAAATATGTAATAATGAAACCTTTTATCTAACGCCATCAGTATAATCAAAACTGCAAACTCACTTAAGCTGTTTTGTACTCATTTAAGAAAAATGCTTTGGAGCACAGGTGTTGCTCATAATGCATACCGGTGTCTCTTCCTATCATAATATAGTTATTATTGCACAACTGTTATTTGTGTTCTGTAGTACTGCGATCTTGCACAATCGACATTTTTCCAGGTGATAGCTGGAAATACTTGCTGCAGTCCAACTCTTCCTAAACAAGTCAGATCACTTTTATCAGGAACAAACTTTCCAAAGGTTTGCTTTCCATTTCAGTGGCTCCATCCACGTGCACTCAATTCAACGCTGGAGACGGCAAAAGAAAAGTCAGTTGAGCAAAACCTGGTGCTAATTTGTTGCTCAGTTGGTGCTGCGTTTTCGTTCTTGCTGTGAGTTAAGTTAGCAGATTTGAGTCCTAAAGACTCATCCACGCTGAACAGGAGAAAATTGTTCAGTGATCTGAACGACATACTGTAACCATCAGGTTTTGAGATTCTGAAATTTGAAACTTTGGAAGGCGATCTGTCTGACCGAGAGTCCAGACTGAAGGACTAAAGCGCTGCTGCATCGCTGTCTTTCTTGGCGTGTACTAAAAGGTACGTTTTCAAAATAGGCCGAATTGTCGATTGGAAAGATTTTAAACCCAAATACATATTGGATGCGATTAAAGACCGCATGTTGTTTATGATGATTGTCATGCAAGTCATTCAGGTTTTTCCTTTTAACACTTCCCTTTAAGACTCCTTTGATTTTCTTCCAGACCTATGTAATGAGTTCTGAGTAATCTGTGACTGAAGGCTCCTCCCCGCTAATCCGCACAACCCTGTTTTGTGACTACCACTTTTTGTTTTTTGTTGTTGTTTAATAAAGTAACCCACAAATCCTCCTCCTGTGGTTGAGATGCATGGATGAGCATGTTTAACCCCACGCAGGGCGGCAACAATACCACATAGTCCACAGGAACATCAGCGCTCAGAGACAATGGGCCGACCCGAGCGATGTGATCGGACGTGACTGCAGCATCGTGAAGACTAACAATAGCGATAAGAGCGTCTGCAACTTTTGTTGAATGTAGAACAAGTTTCATGATCAGCGAATAAGCCTCATTTCTGTTACTATAAATTGACCCTAACAGATTAAGACATACAGTATCACCTGTTCAACCGTAATTTAAACAATGCTTTGGCAACATTACACTGGAAGAAAGAGGTGTGCAGTTTATGTTTATGTAATAACAGGCTGTTGTTCAAGGACACTTGGACAGAAACATATAGATGAGCTATGATCCCCCATCAGTTATCTCCAGTGTTGCTAACTCACTTGCTGGAATTTGTGACAAGTTAAGATGCCTTTGAGGGCTTAAAAAAAAAAAAGACATATATAGCTATATTCTGAGGAGACATTAGAGACTGTCCTGTGGCTCCCTTGTTCACATTTGAGCTACTAGTTATAGGAGTTTAGAGAAAATTGTTGGACTGACTTACCACCAGTCAGAAAAGCCTGATTGAGTCACCCTATATGTGACCAGTGACCAATCACTGTTCCTAACGATCCCTTACTGATCAGAATATTTTACTAAAGAGAGCAATCATTGATCACTATTCTGCCTAATCACTTATTGCTAATCGTCCTTGTTCCCCGTGACGAAGCGCTGATCAGAACTGCTACGAATAAACCACTGATCACCGTTGTTAATGACGGATTACTGATCACCAATCTTCCCGATGACCAATTGCTGATCACTATCAATATTAATGATCATTGGTTAGCAACTGATCATTGGTTTTATTGACAACTAACCACTGATCACCACTGATACAAAAGCCCTATCATTAGTCATCATCATTGATCACCAATCATTAATCACCATCGTTACTAACAACCAATCATAGATCACAATTGTTTCCCTCTCCCTAGCCACCTCCTCCTCCAGCTCACACATGAGGACACCAAGATGCTCCCAGGCCAGACAAGAGGTATAATCTCCACATCTAGTCCTGGGTCTGCCCTGGGGTGTTCTCCCCATCAGACATGCCTGAAACACCTCCCTAGGTAGGCATCCAGGAGGCAGCCTTATCAAATCTACCTTGAGCTCCTCCCAGATGTCTAAGTTTGTTATTTTCGTTCCTGAGATAACTTATTTTTCAGGATGGTCCAACCCACCCTGTGGCGGAAGCTCATTTCTGCTGCTTTATCTTTCAGTCACAATTTAGCGCTCTTGACCACAGGTGAGGGTTAGAAACTCGACTGACCAGTAAATTGAATGCTTCACTTTTTGACTCTCTCTTCACCACAACAGATCGGTACAGTGTCCACATTCTTGCTGTCTCTGCACTGATCTCTCTGTCAATCTCTAGCTCCAATTCACCCACACTCATGTGATACCTAAACTCCTCCACTTGAGGCAGAATTTCCCTTCCTATCTATCACAAGCCCCATGACCTAGAAATTCTGTAAGATTATGAACAGAATCAGTAATAAAGGGCAGCTTTTTCAGACTCCAAGACATACTTTGATCAAGTCTGACCTGATGATGGTGAGGCAGGCCAAACTCTCACTCCATTCATACTTACGGCTGCTCATCTTATGGCCTATAACCCCATACTCTCTAAGAGCCATCCAACGGTCCCTAGAAGTACACAGTCGTATGCCGTTTCCAAGTCCACAAAACACATGTACCTCATTTCACCAAAAGTGATCAATTACTAGACATGGGAATTACCATGGATCAATATTATCATGATACCTAGGTGCTGATTTGATTTGTCTTGTGATTCTGTAAGTATCACAGTTGTATACATTTCCAGATACATATATATCCATATATATATATTGTATACATATCCAGATTCTGTATTAGAATTATTTATAGAATTTGCTACAATTTTAAACAAATTTAACAAATAATTTGCTTCCACCACACATGATGCTGTGTCGCCTGGCAATGTGTGAATAGTTTAGAGTGACCCACTTGTAGGTCTACAGCGACGTTACAGCAACATTTTTGCACCTCAAATGCAAACATATATGAATTAAAAAGTAATTTAGAAAATAATTTAATGTAAAAAATATATTTTGGAGTCAGTTTGGTGATACATTACTGTAATTGCCACATAAAAAAACATGCTCTGGAACAGAAAATATTTTCCCGCCATCTTTATAGATTACTAATCATAATTATTTTTGACCATTGACGACCATCGTTCACAAAAACTCACACACTCATGATGTATACCGCTTTCTCCTGTATACAAGATCCCAGGAGTCTGAGAGCACAAGGGCACATTCACACACTACAGGCAGATTTGGAAACACCAGTTAACCTAATCTGCATGTCTTTGGACTGTGGGAGAACACCAAAGTGGCTGAAGGAAACCCACCAAGCAGGGGGAGAACATGCAAACTCCATGACCACAGACCTGCGGAGGGAATTGAACCCGGACCATGGAGGTGTAAGGCAACAGTGCTAACCACTAAGCCACCATGCTGCCCATTCCCAACGACTAAATACTAACCGCTCTCGTTTATTTTTCCACCCTCACACATCTTTATCAGTTTTAAACTCGTCTCGGTGATATTTACAACTAATAAACACGAATGATGCCGTCAATAACTGTTTCGGTTCAAGTTTATTACCTGTCGACTTAAATAAATAAACTATTCATGAGGCTGTGCCGAAAAAACAACTTCTCTCTGTAAGATATTAGTGATTGAATGTTGTTTTGCATTCTGATTAAACTTTACTCGAAGTATCTTCCTTTTTTTTTTTTTTTACATCAGCACATCACCGACGATCAGTGACGTCATCTGGAGACTTCGTGCAACTTCTTGAGCGTGCACGAAACTTTCCCCTTAATATAACTAGGTAATCTTTTTCAATTCGTTTCAGGAACTGAACGGACATCGAATGATACCTTCAGTTCTTTAAAAGTGAAAGTGAGAGTGCAAAAGTGGGAGAAGGTGGATTTGTGGAAATAACGACATGTCTGGGTCAAAAACGACCTTTTATATGATATCCAGCTTAATTCTTTGGGGCTCTATACTACACATACACACACACCCACCCATTAATTCAAGTTCCTTCTTTACCTCGATAAACATGAAACACTAAAAAACATCTCATACACTCGAGTTTAGCGCGACCAGGCGACCGAATTGGCGCTCTAACGACAGCGCTGCACGCACCGCGCATGCGCGCCAGACAAACGCGCCAAATTTAGCGGGAGGGAACAGGGGGAGGCGGCCGTGCCAGAGAGCGAGCTTTGTCTGATGGATGGTGTGGTGTGTTTACAGTCTGGCTCACTCCCCCTTGATGTGAGCTTAATGTCAGTCCACTTCCTTCTCATAGCGGAGACCAGGAGCTTATAGTGAGCACGCCTGCACACACATACACACACGCGTGCACACACACGCACGGAGCGCACTAAACTCCTCTCACCTTCCATCACACGGGATGGCGAGGCGACCGAGACACAGGTAAGCATGGATATTGTGTGCTTTTAAGTGCATTAAATGCATTGCTAATAATGCATGCTGCTTCTCTTGATGATGATGTTGATGATGAAATTTCTGCGCGTGCTACAAGTCATATTTCTATGCCCTCGCTTATCTTCTCGAAATGAGTTTAATCAAGAGGTGCGGGATATTTCTGAACGAAATGTCTTTTTTTTTTTTTTGCATTATTTTAAATCTCGCGTGTTAAACTTCCAAGCTAGCATTTATTTTGTTCACTATGTCGTAACAGTTCCCCGGCGCGTGCAGTGCAGTAACAGGTGGCTTGGTGGTCATGTGAGTGAGCTCGCTGCTCGCGAGTGAATGAGCTCGCGTGCGGTGGTCGCGCGCTCTCGTTTAAAATTTCATTCATTCGCCGCGCGTGCGGGTCCGTTGGCCAGTTGTGTCGGAAGGGTCAGGTGGGTGCTAGTATTTTTTGGAAACGAGTTATTTATCCGACAAAAGAGGGATTACTATGTCTGTAGTGGCGGGTGTATTAGTAAAAGCTGTAGTAGGTAAAAAAATATTAGACTAAAAAACGTATCAACGCGGTTTTTTTTTTATTTTGACGTAACGTAACCGTACGTTAGCGCTGAAGGAAAGTTCGAGAGTTACCAGGGCAACGAGATTACACCGGGTTTGTTAATATTTTAAGTTATTGTTGTAAGACGATAAGTTTCGTGCTTAAACGACGTTTGGCGTGTGTGTGTGTGTGTGTGTGTTCAAGCTTGTGTTCAGCTTTTTGCTCGTGTATTAGTTTTAGTCTCCATCTGTCTAAGTTGACCCTAAACTGAACCCCAGTCTCTCCCACGTCAGAAAGTTTTTGGTCTAAATCTTTTAATCTCGGCGATTATTTTACTTTTCATACCAGTGGTTTAACTCGTTCCCGTCTTTAACATCATGTTTAAGCTCTGTTTTTGACTAAAAATTTAAGTGCAAAAAACCCACAATACCCAACAATATTAATAAACATTTAAAGCTACACTTCCAGCACACAAACGCTTTAGTTTTTGTGGTCGTTTTAAAGTTTCTGCAACACGCTTTCGAGGCGTCAAAAAAGCGTGAAACTTGCAAACCCCGAGCGCACGCGAAGGAAGCACGGGGTCACGGGCGACCAGTTAGCTCTAATGCCCTCTCCTGTCACAGAGGCGCGAGCGCGCTCGTTGTTGTCGTTGTTTTGTTGTTGTAGTTTGGTTGTTGTTTGGATGTTGTTTTTTACTCACTACTCAGTTGCAAGCACACACACACACACACACACACACACACACAAAAGAAAACATGCATGCTTTTATTTTTAGTTAAATAAAAAAAAATTGGTTTAGAGAATTATATGTCTATTATGTAAATATAAAAGGTGCATAATAAGGTGTTTAATTTTAGCCCCATTTTGAGTAATTTACAAAGCGTCACGAGCATCACACTCATTCCAGTCTCTCTTAATGAGAACGAGCTGTATGATAAAATGAATACGTAAACCCAAAGATCCCCCCTACTTTTTGCTGTTCGTTTTGCTTGTCTTTTTGCTTTCATTAGCTGAAGCACCTCTGACCTCTTCCTTGTCTTTTATCACTGCACTAAGCAGTAATGATAAGCACAATGCTTATGTTACATACACACACATAGCACATAAAGTGTGACACAAAAGCCAGGTGAGCACGGGCTTCCACGCATGCCGTGCTCTCCCCTGATTGGCCGTGAGCCGGCCAGGTGAGTTTAGTTGAGCATGTGGCTGTGACAGGACCCGAGCAGGTCTGAACATGCAGCGGTGGGGAAACAGGGCCGCTCCACATTCGCGTGTATCTGTGGAAACCAAAAACATGAGAACAGGTTTCTCTCAGTCTGCAGGCACTACAGGTTCGGCCACTTTACTTTTGTTTTGACTGTGTTATCGCTCGATTTTTCTATCATTCATGACAGTATGACTAGGGGGCTGTTTGTAATTCGCTATACGTCATCCTCAGTCTCTTTTTTGATCATGTAATTGACTCAGATTCTTCTCTCACTCATTATATTGCTGTATCTTTCTATCACTCTCCTTTTTTAAACCTCATCCAAACCTATCCCTTAATTTTTTTGTCCTTCCTTGTTTTCATGATCTTATTACCTTCTTTGGTCACCCCTGATCTCCCCCTCCTTATTAATTTCATCCCCGCTTTCTCTTTTCCTGTAGTGTTTACAGCAGTGACGAGGACGATGACGATGTGGAGATTTATGATCATGACTATGATGCACCGTTAGCCAAAACAGGAAAACGGCACCTCGGCAAAACACGATGGACGCGTGAAGAGGTACACTGAAGCACTTTTAAAGTGTTTTGACCTATGTTTATTAATTAATTTATTTATACCCACGTGAAATATGTATGATAAATTTTTAGGAATTTTAAGGAATTAAATAAATAGCTATATAAACATAAATATACTTTGAACTATGTAAAAGTATACTACTATTTTTTGAATGTAGAAAATCTTCACCTCCATTAATGTATAATGTCTGGCTTGTTCTTGACAGGATGAGAAGTTGAAAAGATTGGTGGAACACCATGGCTCAGAGGATTGGAAAGTCATCGCCAGCTTTTTGCCTGTACGTTTGTTTGTGTGTGTGTGTGTGTGTGCGCGCACATTTTGGGACTTGATTGGGTCAAACAAGGTGTGGTGTGCTAGATAGGCATATTTGCATGTGAATGGGTAGAAGCTTCAGGTAGTATGGAGGCACTGGTTCATGGCATAATTTGCCTATTCGGGCATCCCTTTTAGATTTACTCAGTCTGGCCGAGGGACAGGGAGGGCAAAGGAAAGTGCTTTGTTTCAGAATCCACCATGCACCTGCTGACACACACACACACACACACTCATATTTATATAAACACTTACACAGACATGTATGCACGGATGGCGACAGCTATAAATCACTGTAAATGAGAATGAGAAAGTGGAGATGTTTCATTTCTGAAGCACTCATAGGGGAATCCACGCACCTGGCCATCTCAGCAGTCTAACACCTTCAGTAATTCATGCTCCAAAACACCAACCACACAATAACTTACATCCTGTTAGCGTATTACACAGCACAAACAGAGCGGCGCTCATAATCTCACGGCGCCCTTTGCTTATTCACACCAGCAGCATCCTGTCAGAGTTATTTACAGACACACACACACACCATAATTAAGCTTTATGCATGTGTGATTACACTTGCGCAATCTCAAAAACCATTCTTGCTCATTATAGAACCGCACAGATGTCCAGTGTCAGCACCGTTGGCAGAAAGTCCTCAACCCAGAGCTCATTAAAGGACCCTGGACCAAAGAAGAAGACCAGAGGGTATGTGCATTGCCTAAAAAAAAATACACACACACACACAAAAAAAAACAAAGACAGCTCAGAGCATCTACCACACGCCTTAGCAGTGCAGTGTGAACATTTCAGCAGAAAAAGTGACTGCTTGGTGTAACTAATGATTAACTGTACGGAGCAGGTGTCTGACTCTGTGTCACCAATTTTATGGCCTGCCGACAATCATTGGGCAGGTGGATATTACAGATATTTAGTTAAATACCACTATCTATGTGCTGCCTTAACACAGTTACGCAATTTAAGTTCCCCTTCTGTATGTGTGTGTGTTGACCCCCCTGCTAGCACCATCTTGCCTTCCTGTACTTATAGATCGATCGCTTTCTTTCTGCCCCTCTTTCTCTCTCTCTCTCTCTCTCTCACTGTCCATCTCAGGTGATTGAGCTGGTGCAGAAGTATGGGCCAAAGCGCTGGTCAGTGATAGCGAAGCACTTAAAGGGGCGTATTGGCAAGCAGTGTCGCGAACGCTGGCATAATCACTTAAACCCAGAGGTGAAGAAGACATCCTGGACGGAGGAGGAAGATCGCATTATCTATCAGGCGCACGAGAAACTCGGCAACCGCTGGGCCGAGATCGCTAAACTGCTCCCGGGCAGGTTAGAATGCTAAAACCATCTATAGCAACCAGTAAATAGAGCCGGATAATGCAATATTTTTGCCTTGTTACTTATCCGTAACCTGTTCATATTCTCCGCTCAATCCGTTCTTATAACTGCGTACGTCTAATAATCAACCCTGTCGCCCCCCCCAGGACCGACAACGCCATCAAGAACCACTGGAACTCTACAATGCGCCGCAAAGTGGAACAAGAAGGCTATCTGCAGCATTCATCTAAAGTCAGCTCATCGCCTATAAACAGTAGCTACACAAAGCCTTCTCACTTGCTCAACTACAGCCACACACCAACCAGCAGCTCAATGCCAGCTAGCCCCATCACTAACCAGTACCCGTACTACATCTCCGACCCACAGCGGGTAAGTATTAGCCATGACACGTAACATGACACATTATGATGCACCAGGAGTATTTATTCACTAGAGTGCTTATTATTATCCATAGTCCAGACGTAAATAAAGAACCTGCTACAGACACATTGAATACGCTTCTACACACAGCACACATCACAGTATGCATCATAATGACTCATGTCGACGACACAGTATGAGACTGTCATCATCATCATCATCATCGTGAACTCATTATCCGTTTCGTCATTGGACGTTTAGGTGCCGTTTCCATTGGCGCTTCAACTGAACATCTTTAACATCCCTCAACACGGCACTGCAGCTATACAGGTAACACAGAAAAGCCTGTCTTTTTTAAAAAAAGAGAGAAAACTTAAAAAAAATTATTAATATTATTTATTTGATTATTTTACCGCCATTCTTGTAAAACATTATATAGTTAAGTGTTAGATATCGTATCCTAACTCGGCTCGTCTCTTTGTTTTCGTGTGCTTCAGAAACACTATAACGAAGAAGATCCTGAGAAAGAGAAGAGAGTAAAGGAGATTGAGATGCTTCTGATGTCGACAGAGAATGAGCTAAAAGGACAACAAGCACTACCCGTGAGTATGTGTGTGTGTGTGTGTGTGTGTGTGTGTGTGTGTGCGTGTGCGTGTGTGTGTGTGTGTGTGTGTGTGAATAATTGGAGGAAGCATCTGGGGGTCTATTTCACATTCTAACTGCTTGGCTAAGTGATGCAACGTGCCCTTATCACACCACAAACTCTGTTCAAGTCCTTGTGCAACACAGAACCCCCCCTCTTCTCCTCCACCCCTCCCAAGCACATCATTCAACAAGTCAAGTTCCCTTTCTCTATCCTCTCTTCCTCCATCATTTACTATCTCTTTCATTCTCTCCTCTCTCTCTCTCACGCAGATCTCCATGGCCAGTTACACATGGGGTCGCGGCTCTTTGACTGACACTCCGTTGGGCGTGGCCGTCTCCGTCCCAGCCCCACCCTTGGAGCAAGGCTGCCTTCCGGAAGAGAGCGCTCACGGCAACACGAACAGCCCAAACAGTAGCAGCGGCACGAACGGCAGCAGCGGCGCCAACGCAGGCAACAACGGAGTCCTCGCGGCCTTGCCAGAGTTCATGGACGCCATCGACTCTGTAAGAAAATGAAAATAAATACTGTATGTGCAGGCAGAATGTTTCATTTCCTGAACAGGCTTAGTGTTTGCACCTGACAGATGCTGACATATTCAAAACTATTACACAGTGCCCTGAGAAAGACAAAATGTAACACTATAGATAGTATATCAACAAACACGCAGGCTAAAGATCGTCCTTTCTGCATAATCCCAATCTAATCTTCTCAGAACACCCCAGCATGGGCCGACAAGACCTCTAATAGGACTTTGACTAAAATGGCTAAGACTGCCGGTTCGAACGGCGAAGAGAACGGATTCATGTTATTCGCTTGCTCTACGCCTAAACGCTCTGACACGAGCAGCCTGCCCTTTTCTCCCTCTCAGGTACCGTCGGGGAGACCCGCGTTATCCGTAGTGCTAGAATGAGTCCGGCTGTGAATCACACTGATCATGTGAATGTTGCTACACTAATCAAGGAGTAATCAAATCTAGCGAATAATCATGTCAACAATCAATTCATGCTCCTTCATGATTTTTCATTATCTCATCTCTCTCTCTCTCTCTCTCTTTGTCTCTCATGAGATCACGTAGTATGTGATCCTGGAGATCATATAACCTTATAAATTAAGACTTTCATAAGTAATCACATACTTATGAACTCTTAACTTAAGAGTTGAAAAGATTTTATGGCTGGCTCTGTGCCTTTCAATAGTACTAAAATTGATCAACAGCTACTACTTCAAAATCAGCCTGAATGCAAAAGTGACTATACTTAAGAAGCACCTGGATTTTTAATCATTCTGACATTTCTCCCTCAGATGCCTAAATCTGGAACTGTTTTAACTTTTTTTTTTTTTTTTAAGTACTGCCTCTTCACTTCACCATTTAGGTGCAAGAACTTTTCGTTGTTATTGTCCTTTTTGCATTCAACATGCTCCATGATGCTAATGTTCCATTATGAGCAGAGATTAGATAATATAATGGGTTTTGCATTCCTATAAGAGATGGGGAAATTAGAAAACCTGCTTTTTTCAGATCTCCTTTCATAACTTGCATGCACCTTTCTAAAACACAGCTGCATTCTCTGAAGTGTATTTGTGGCTGTTTGTTCCTTTGCACACTCAAGCGCAGGTGTATAATGAAATATGTCTGACAATCGCAACCCTTTTTTTTTTCTCCCCTCCTATTTTTCCAGTTCTTAAACGCTTCCGTGAGTCCAGACTCGGACAGTCAGAGCCTACCCGTCTCACCCTCAGGCGTGTGCTCCCAGAAGCCACTGCAGTCCGACCTCGCTCTGCATCACCAGAAGGAGAATGATATGTGAGTTTCTGTTTTGACCTATTAAACCCTAAACAAATTTTTGAACATACTAGTGAGTTCTAACTATTTTAATGCCATTCTTTGATATGAAAAAGCCGTTAGCTGATAGATCGCAATCCTCTCGTTATCAGGTTCAGGACTCCGACCCTAAGGCGCTCCATCATGGAGTGTTCTCCCCGCACTCCTACTCCATTTAAAACAGCACTGACCATGCAAGACAACAAATATGGACCGCTGAAAAGGGTGAGAGTCTGTTTGTAATGTGTTTGTGTAGAATCAGTAGTTATGCACATGTTTTATATAGTGCCAAAATTGTAATTTCGTGTGCTGCGTGTGTCTGTGTTTAGGCTCACAGCCCTTCTGTAGACGCAGTAGTTGGGGTAATTAAGCAGGAGCCTCAGGAATGTGAAGTGAGCGTCGGAGGAGCACATCACGACCAGCCTCCACTCAAGAAGATCAAACAAGAGGTGAGTTTTCATGTTTCTTTAATGTGCATGTTTGCCGTGAAACCTGTAATTGATTTCCACTAGTATATGTGTGCGTACAAAAGACACGCGAGTGAGTTTGAATTGTCGTTGTAGGTCGAGCCAACATGTCTGCAGTGGGAAGGCCAGAATCTTCATGCCCAGCTTTTTGCTTCAAGTGGCCCCACCCACAACATGCCGGTGCGTGACCTTTCACTTAAGACCACGTTGCTATAAGTTTCTTACAGTGTGTCTATTAGTATTATTGCTCATTTTTGATCATTTTAATTATATAAATAAGACATAATAACGCTCTGTTAGAAAGCCTGAGCAAAGTAAACATAAAGCAAACGTCTTTAGATGGTATGAGATGATATCACTATATCCATTGCCCCATCGTCCAGTTCTATATTTCACCCCTGCCCTTTGTTTGAACTTCTTTAATGTAAGCCGAAATACAGAAACAAACTTCTGTCTGTCCCTCTGTGGTTTATTAGTGGTGTAATATTTAACCTCTGCGCTGTTCCGGCTCTTCACAGGATCTGTTGACGAGCTCCTTGCTGATGCTGCCTGGACCAGAGAAGAGCGAGGACGGACATAAAGCTGCTCAGATGCCCTGCAGAACTCTGGGTAGCCCAGTGCAGGTAATACAGCCTCTTCCTATTCACATGTGGCATAATAATTTCCTTTCAAGTAGTTCAGTGTTTGTACAGTGTGTTAAGCAAAAGCAAGTGATTTCAAGGATCTGAAAAAGAATAGTATTAAAAAAATAAATAAAAACTTTCAACAGTAATGAAGAAAATGTTAAATATAATAAGGCTGGAAAGTTTATTTAAAAGATCTGCAATTTTTTTTAATGATTTAAGACCAGAACTCTTGATCAGATTATCTTACTAACGTTTCGTATTCTTACTAACATTTCAATAGCAAGCAAGATTTGTGTTCAGTTTAAGTATGAAGGTATTTAGAAAAGGCTGTAAATTTTGTTTGTTTACTTTTACGCCATGAATTCAGGTGTCGTGTTGCGCCATAAAATCATAAAACTATGACTTATTGTATTCTTTATCGTTGTTCCTCCCCCCTCCCCCCACCTACACCTTTTGCTTCTGTCCTGCTCCTTCTCCTTAGCACATGGGCACATGGGAACAGGTGCTTTGTGGGAAGACCGAGGACCAGCTTCTGCCCTCTGAGCCGACACACAAATACCTCAACAACTTCTGCTCCCGCACGCTGGTCATGTAGGAGACACGGGGAGTGTCCGGGAGCAAGGTCGAGACACAGTAGACAATCATCCTGCAATAATGGAAAGAGAAAACACTCCATGGCCGCTCCTAAGGCGGGGTCGAGTCATTGTGGTACGTGATTTGGGAGAGGCGTAGAGCCATTCTGTTTGGCTGCACAGCCATCAATTAAGCTGTGCATTCTTTTCCTGTTGGATGTCAGCCAACCAAAGAAAATGAAACTCGTTTTATTTGTTTGTTTGTTTTGTTTTTCTACTTTTTTCTATTTTGTTTGTCGCCTTTTTACATTTTTTAATAATGTTGTATTATATATTTTGTATTATACATGGGGAAATGAACTGTCTATGAGGGCTCTAATTGTATGGAATTTAATATAAATAACAATTTGTAATAATTTATTATTTTGTATTAAGAATAATTAACTTTGACAGGCGCATTTGTCAGTGTTGGACCCCAGTATTCGTGCATCCTGTTAATTTCTAATCTATTATGCGTTAACAGTAAGGAGCGTGTTTCCTTCGAGCATTACCATGATTTACACCCTGTAGCCCAGCAGTGCTGCCTCAGAAATGACACAGAACGATGTTTAAAAGCTGCACCAGACAAGACGCATTTAATAACCAAAAGCACTGATCAGAGTACAAGTGCCTCATAGTTCACATTGCCAAGTTCAAAAATAATGCGTGTCCTTAGAAAGACACTCATCATTTCACTAGTGTTACCATTTCAAAAAAAAAAAAAAAAAAACGTGCAGGATTGAAATTAAGATCCTGCTAGCACTATATTTAAACTTGATATCAACAAAGCAAGATTTCAATTGAACAAAAAAAAAAGTGTTGATTTTTATTTTTTTTTTGATTTACAACCAAGCTAAAAACAACAAATACGTTTACCAAGCAAGCTTTCATATCAAAAGCCTCAGTGACACAAAAAAAGCTTTTGATCTGATGGGACATTTCTTTTACATTACATTTAATTTTCATAACACTTTTTTATACTCCAGCGTGTCGACGGTATTGCTAATTTTACAAACACTGAAATTCTTGTTTTTTTTTTTTTATATTTTATTTTATACCTGTGCCATTTGTTTGTGATGTTTTATATGCTTTTGATACAAAGAATATTGTGGCCAATCAAAAACATTTAGCAGTAACGTTTTTGTTATTTGCTGCCTTTTATTGTATTAGAGAAAAGTACAAACACTTTTTTTTTTTATATGCATCAAACATTTTCTACACGTTTTTTGATATGACCTTTTTTCTAAACTGCCATGTGAATAAAGTGTGTTTTTGGAACTTTCTGTGGTTTCATTTGTTATATTCCATAATGTTACAAACCTTTTGCAGCTATTTGAACTCTTTGGGGGGGGGGGGGGGTGGGAGTGGCAAATTTTGTTTTATGAATATTAAGTTATCTATGCCTACTGTATATGACTCATTAAGTAAATGGCAACCTTCAGGGGTTTTATATTTTCTATGGTGCATTGGTAGCTCAGTGTGACAAGGCTCTGGGTTACTAATCAGAAAGTCTGTAGTTCAAGTCCCAGCTCCACCAAGATGCCACTGTTGGGCCCGTCTGCACCAAGGCTGATCTTGCTGTCTGACTTCAGCTTCATAACACTGGATATGCGAAGAAAGAATTTCACGGCCCAATGTACAGTATATGTGGCAAATAAATAATTTTTTGACATTTTATTACAAATTTTTCCAAAAAGGAGTAGCCTGTAGTATTAAAAGTGAAAGTGTGCCAAAAACTTTCCACCATCATACTGTATATAAGATTGCCATATAAAAAGTTACATATCACAGTGTGTTACTGATCAGCACTGCTGTCTCAGACCTCCAGGGTCGTGAGTTTGAATCTCGCCTCCAGTCTGTGCGGTTCCTCCAGGTGCTCTGGTTTTCTCACACACTCCTGTGACCTGCGATGTAGGTCGAGTGGCATTTCCAAATCGTCCATATTGCATGATTGCGTGTTCCTGTGTCCCTGGCGCCCCGTATAGGTCACTCCCACTTTGATTCCTGAGTTCCCTTGATAGAATCCAGGCTCCTGTGCCCCTCCACAGGATAGCGTTATAGACCATTTTAGTTATAGTTCAATTTTAGGTTGCGACTCGTTTCAAAAGGTTTGAATTAAAACTACCTCAATTCACTCATGAACTTGGCTCATAACCTTTAGAGCTAATTTACTTTTGATAGCAGCATCACTAAGTCATTAAATATGTCACAAATCAGTCAATATATCAGTACAATATAGGTGTAGATTAAATACTGAATGAATATGAGATCAGCAAATCATAGCAGAGAAGTATTTAGAGAGTGTATTTATTTGTTACAAATAGGTCATTTCCCATTTGTTCAGAAGTAGGCCATGTACGAGGAAAGTAGGTGAAAGAGCACGGGGCATGTAGCATTCAAACAGAAGCGAGAGGTTCATACTGATAGAGTGATCAGAGGTGGTAGATAAAGAGCCGGGGGTGTGAATGGTAAAAAAATAAAAATAAAAAAAACTCATTATAGCACTGCGCTGTGACTTATAAATGATCTATCTGCTGCCACAACACACTCCTTCAGCTACTACACATGCAAATGCCTCTAACTGTATTGCCCCAGGCTGTCCAGGATTTTCCCTCATCATGGGCTACTGCGGCTCGGGACTTCAGGGTTCCCGGGATCCAACTACCGAGACAACATTTGCACAATAATACTGCACACGTCATCAGTCACCAGAGTCATCAGCCAACCTGTCAAACGAAAATCTACTTAATACTCTGACACTTTAATAGGAACACCTGCCCTGCCCACTTGTGCATCCAATCATTAAATTATATATATATATAATAAAAATATTTAATATTAGAATATTAATTATTTATGTATATATATATATATATATATATATATATATATATATATATATATATATATATAATAGAATTGAATAATAGATTATTGAAACAGTATATAGTGAGTCATAATTTTGACATTATTGCAGCAGTACATTATTTACAGCGTCAACGTTGTTCTACTGTAAATGCTTTGGACAACTTGGTCCAAACATGGGCTCTGACTTTTGGGGAAAATGAACAGATTGCTATTGAAAACTTTATTTGTAGGCATGAGAATTTTTGTTATGGATCTTATTGCTTTAGGAACGATATATAGATAGACGTACACATCTGGGCCCCGCCCCCAACCCTAACCTTAACCTTTACCTTGTAACTTTTAACCAAATTTTCGTCATGGGGTTTTGTTGCTATTTTGCCAGCATGGACGCACATTGATGCAATACAGGTGTGAACTGCTAAAAAAGTGACACATACATATATAAATAAAAAATGCACAAGCTTCCTTTTTGTGTCCTTTAACTATATCAGTATACTATATTTGTATTACTTTCTTGCTCCATGTTCATACAGACAAGCTGTTACATTCTCAATAAGTTTGGTCAGAAGATGTCTTTTTTTATAAACAGTCCTTTTGGTCCTCTGGCACAATCGCATGTTTATATTAATGACCTTGTTTTAATAGGTGTTGATTTCTGCAATAAATCTATCTATCAATAAATATAAGAATATTATAGGAAGCTTGCAATAATAGTATATTAATATGTAAGTAATAAAATATTGTCATTGTTCGTGCTGTAAACTGCGGTGGCATAAAAGGAATAAAACATTATGGGATGCACGTAGGTGTTCAAGTCAAACCAGGACTTTTGAAGTCAAAACTTTATTTCTCTACAGTATATATTCCCCTGCTACACTAATGCACTTATCCGAGTGTTTCACTAGGGCTTGGATACCATCAAGGTAGACAGTTTTCTCAGTACGCCGAAGTCATGATCAGACTGCCTGTGAAATGCTGGCCTCTCAGGAGCTCCATTAATGGCCCAAGTACATGGAACTGCCTTGAAGTGAGGTCCGGACTGTACTGATCCTGTGTGGTAATTTTGCACCATACAGATGTTTTACTGCGGTTAAGAGTCTCATCACCGCACTGTGCTTAAAGTCTTCTGTAAATGTCAATCGCTTTTACACCTCCACTCAAGAGCACTTTCATCACAAGTCCAGGTTTGACTTGAACGCAGCTCGGTTTAATTTAATAATAACCATCATCATTTTTTATTCCACATTGTTGCTGATTCGTTTCCTGTAAAACCATACCACACCATGTTTATTATTATTATTATTATTATTATTATTATTATTATTATTATTATTATATTCTAAAGCCTCCCTATTAATATACCAAAGTCAGACACAGAGTAAAATTCTTCTTTCTAAAAGTTTCTGTACAAGTACAAGTTGGTGGCGTGTTCTGCAGCGCACACAAGGTGTTGGTGGATTACTGCAAACGGCCCCTTTAAAATGTGAAAGGAAATACAAATTTGTACTCGCGTGTGTGAGCTTGTGGGTGAGAAAGGATGGTAACGTGAATGTAGGAATAGGTGCTAAGAAAGCGCGTGGATGTGTAAGGTCTCTCGAGATCAACCTCTTTCCTGTGTGGCTGTCAGAGGCGAAGGCCAGGCTCAGACCAGGGCCTAAATTTACAGCTGCTCAGCTCTCACATCCCCTCCGACATGGCCACCTGCCCGCTCAAGCCTGCCAGTATCACCCAAACTCTACAATCGAGTCACTTTTGATCTGGAGTGTTTTAAACCATAGTCGTTGTTTAATAAGGTTCTGATCGCTGAAGGAGCAAAGCCGGAGGACGAGCGGAGGTGAAGACGAAACCCAGAGAGGAACCTGACTCAAAAGGGAACCTGTGATCTTCTGGGTGACACCAGATAACACGACTACAAACCCTTAGCGCAGACGAGTGAAGACAAACAGTGGTAACGATGTTAAATGGAGAACCTCAGATCATTTGCTTAGCAGATTCAGTTTGCTTCAGGAGGCTTCAGTGCTACAGGTGGTGGTGGATGGATTTTTGCGTCATGGGAGGAGGAATGCTGAGTTCTCTGACGTCACTCAGGAGTGCCCCCGCACTGCAAAAACAGTCCATTATGGAAAGATATTCTCCCTAATTTATTCGTGTTGGAGTCCCACTTGCCTCTTCCTCTGACGCATGTCATGCTGACAATATCATACGTTTTGCTGCTTACTCATCGATCTTGAGCAGCGGAGGAAACCACACTCGGAGGAAAGCTGCTGAGGACGGCCCCGCGTGGTCTGCTTGGAAGCTCGCGTGGTGACCGACGGTGGTTCAACTTGATGACCATAAAGACGGTCTTAGACTAAGCTGATACGGGCAGTTTTTCTATTTCTATGATTCTATGATAACACACAGATATAGCAGGGATTTATTTATGGTCATACTATCTGGTATAACCCAAATGAGGGTGATTTCCCTGTCGAGTCCGGTTCCTTTCAGGGTTTCTTCCTCTTATCATCTTTCTTGCCCGGCTTCCTCACCAGGCACAAGCTCACTCACTCAGTCACTCACTCCCTCACGATCTATACCACTTTATCCTGTGTATACAGGGTTGTGAGGGGATTCCCAGCCAATCCCAAAAGATTTAGGGCACGAGGCGAGGTACTCCCTGGATAGAACACCAATCCCTCGCAGGGTTACAAACACATACATGCACATGCTCATTTGGGAACACCATTGAAACTAATCTGCATGTCTTCTGCATGTCTTTTGAGAACCCGGAGGAAACCCACCGAGCACAGGGAGAACATGAAGAAACTCCATGCACACAGACCCCGAGACAGGAATCGAACGCGGACCCTGGAGATGCAAGCCAACAGTGCTAATCACTAAGCTATCATACAAATAAAATTGGATTGAAGTGAACTGATTCGAAAAAAGCGCTATCCGCCTCTTCCGCTTGCATTAGTTTAGAGAAGCCAATGATTGGCTAGCGTCGCTACGATTGACGTGGGAGCGCGTGTAGGACGTTCCTCCAGCCTCCCCACTCCATCCCCCAGGCAATGTAACCAATTTGATTTGTTCTCTCTAGGCTCCTGGGTACGGATGGCGGAAAATATTCTGAAAGACCATACCGGACCTTAAAACTAAACAAACAACTTTTTTTTTGACAGAGTTCTTTACAGGTTTCTTATTAAGCTTATGTAATCATCAGAATGCATACCATAGTAAAAAAAAAAACCCTTATAATAAAATTCCTTATGGTCCACACCACCATCTTTCCCCATATGTATGAGACCTCTCCTGAGGACTATCACTTCCAACATGATGACAAGTCCGTCTGTATTCAAGTGAAGGATCACACAAAGTCGGCCACGTTAGAAAGTTCGTCTGTCAACGCGCTTTGAACAGTCATGTCAGTCGACCTAGTGGAGGTGGCCGAGGATTGATGGAAGGATTAAAGAAGAGACAAAGCGACGAAAAGACAAAGAGAAAGAAAGAAGAAAGCGAGACACAAAGCCATAGTTTGGAAAAGTTGTGTTACTGTATCAGCTGAGAACATTCTTTATGTGTGTGAGATAGAGAAAAAAAAGAAACACAGAACGAGAGAGAGAGATGGAGGGAGGGAGGGTGGGAGGGAGAGAGAATGTGCATGCTGTGGGTTTGAAACGGAAAGGCCTGTCAGTGAAGAGACATGAGCAGACTTTCAGAATACGCGTATAACCTCTGCGAAGCCCCATACACCTGCTGTCTGAGAAAGAGCGAGAAAAGGAGAAAAAAAAGAGAGAGGCAGAATGAGAGAGAGAGAGAGAGAGAGAGAGAGAGAGAGAGAGAGAGAGAGAGAGAGAGGGAAAGGGGGGAGGGCTGAGATCACCAAGCCAATGTGACACAAAAAACAAAAACACAGGTGCAAAGAGAGTTCCCTCCACTCTCACACACACACACACACACACACACACACACACACACACACACACACACACACACACACACACACACACCATATGTTCACAAATACACTAAGCACTAAGCCCCTACATTCACGGTCTCGACGTTGGAAACATGGTCTACAGAACTTTTCCGATGGTAAGTGACATCACTAATGCCTGCCGTGCCTCGTCCAATCAGCACGCACGCATCACTCTATACGAGCACCCCATATACACCAACCAACCTGCTGCTAAAATTACCCCTCAGTCAATCTCACCCCTCCTTCTTTCCACTTTTGGCAGGTAATCATGCTGTTTCGTGTTGCTTCTAAAAACAATTGAGGCTTGATTAAAAAAAAAAAAAAAAGCAGGCGCCCGATCGGAGCCAAGTTCACATTCAGCAACAACACCAGATGTCGAGCTGGTGGCCTGTTGGTGTGTTGTTGATTCGCTTCATTGCTCTTAAAGGCGGAATTGTAAACCGGTGTGACGAGTGCATCTAAAGCAAGGGCATCTAAAATTGATCTACTATTAATGATCTGGATAAGAGCATCTGCTCAGTGGTGTGAAGGTCATCAGGAAAGAACCTTCTGGAAGCTGGCAGTGGGAATGATGACATCATGACATTTTTACATATATGCATATGGTTCATTTGAAAGAGGCCCCGAATATTCTGTAATAACTCTCACTATGATGATGCAATGTGAACCAAAAAAAAATACGCTACTGTATGTGTGATCGACTGCATTACGTGTGATGCGGGAAGTGATCTCAGTTTTCTGACAGACACATTTCAACATGGTGCTCCATGTTCCTGAACTTACCAGAACCGGTGACGATATCTTTTCTCCATATCAACGCAATGGGTGTCTGGCGCCTACTTTATCGGGCCGATTCAGGGGCGTCCCGGTGATTTCAAAGCTCTATGTACTGAGGAGTACATTGTAGCTTGGTTCGTTCAGATGGCTTCAGCCTAATGAGAGTTATTACAGAATATTCAGGGCCTTTTTCGAATGAATCATCCTGTATCTCTCTCTCTCTCTCTCTCTCTCTCTCTATACACATATCTATGGCTAAACTATTAAATCTTCTTAATGACAATACCTGTTTGCATTGAACTATCTATTTGCACCATCCAATCCACACTAATTTTAATATGTATAATAAGTATGCAATTTTGCCAGGCTCGTTTCCCGTCTCTGTGTGCATGGAGTTTGCATGTTCTCCCCGTGCTTGGTGGGTTTTCTCCAGGTACTCCGGTTTCCTCCCACAGTCCAAAGACATGTAGGTTAGGCTAATTGGCTTTCCCAAATTGCCCGTAGTGTGTGAATGAGTGAGTGTATGTGTGTGTGTCTGTGCCCTGCGATGGATTGGCACCCTGTCCAGGGTGTACCCTGCCATGTGCCCGAAGTCTCCTGGGATAGGCTCCAGGCCCCCCGTGACCCTGAATACAGGATTAAGCGGTAATGATGATGATGAGTGAGTGAGTGAGTGAGTATACAATTTTAGTTCGGGTATTCCCCCCTTGTTCATAAATCTGTAATGACGGCTTTGTGGAATTTATTTTTCACTTAAACACGATCTTGGCTTCCAAAGGTTAGAGAACACCTGCAATCTGATACTGAGGCTTTTGTTTTAAAGGTGTGGCCCCATTTCTTTTTTCCTTTCTTTCTTTCTTTCTTTCTTTCTTTCTTTCAGAATACTTAAGAGTGGAAATTACATTCTTAAATAAAATTAGGACTGAATATTCAATGCACATTCATATCATGTATATAACTACGACAGATGTTCATGTCAAAGCAAAACATTTAATTGTGCAGAAAGACAGAATACCGTTATGACAGTAATAACTTCCTTCATTTCTCTATATAATCCCCTGCTTCATTAATGCATTTTCACTAGTGCTTCAACAAAAACAAGAAAAGAAATCAAGCAAGAAATTTTTCTCAGGACGCCTGCTTCACATCTGAAACTCTGGCCCACCAGGAACTCCTTTAACGGCCTAAACATGTGGAAATGGCTTGGAGTGAGGTCAGTTTGACCTGTTCGACCTGTTGGGGATCAGATTTGGAGAACTGAAAACCATGCTGTCAGGTGATATTTCCAAGAAGGAGCAAGAATACCTAGTGGGAATTTTTGGTTGTCAAAATGTTGTGATGAGGTTGATTTGGGAATGTTATGGAAAATCGAACAACATTGGCGTTAGGTTGTTTTTGAAAGAACAGTGCTTATAAATGCACTTACACAACAATGAGAACCACAAAAAATACTGGACAACAGGAAATTACAGAAATGCTAAATTGGAAAGCAGCCAAAAGGGTAAAAAAGGGTGTTCTGTGAAAGAGGACATGATGCGGTTTGGATGCTGTGCAAACACCATCTTACAGTAGAGTAATTTGAGAGCTGAGAGGCACCTCAGTGGTAACATTAAAGCACTAAGACATGTGAGACTTGAGATACACACTCTTTATGTGTACCAATCGCACCAATGTCTGATCGGAATCCGAATCACTTTTAGAAACTTAAGGGACCATGGATGAGGTCGACCCTTTAGTGAATGGATAGTAATCGGCATCAATGCTTAAAAAAAAAAAAAGATTACAATTCCATTGTTTTGAGGTTGCATTTGCAACATTGTGTTTAGATCGTTCATTCAACGTTATCTGAACATCATTTTATCAAAGTCATTCTAACCTTCAAAAGCAACGTTGTTCTGGAAGTGTAAGTCATTGCAACATTGCTACAACTACATTACAACGCTCATCAAATGTTAGGGTTCCTGCCAGGTATTACATGTATAAGGAATAGAAGTGGGATGAGCACTGAGCCTTGAGGAACACCTATTGAGTGACAAGATGAATCAGACTGAAAATGAGCAGTAGCGACAAATTGGAGGTAGATATGATCTGAAGCCTCGCCAGTGACACCAGTCAGGTACACCAGTCATGTCCAGGCAGCCACATATCACAGCACACTACGATATGCAGCGATAAGGTCCAGGGGAACAAGAAGATTTAGTAATCAACATTCATTACTGTACTGCAATTTTGTGGATGAATGTTGTCTGATCTACAGATCCATCTGCTGCAGTATCTATGCATCGATGCCTACTCAAGCAGGTTTTTGTGACAAAGATAGATTCAGTTCAGCCAAGACAGAATCCAGTTAAACAACATGTACATGTTTTTGGATCAAGTGCAAAATCAAAAAAGTGCAAGTTAAAGATCATTAGTCTTCAGTAATTGGTTTGGGTAGAGGTTCGTCACAGTCAGCAATTTATATGTCCCCATATATTCCACCTTGGAACATTCAGCATGCATAGTGGGAAAAATCACGGATGCTTCTATAGAAGCACGACTTTTGTTTGTTCTGTCAAAGCATGTAAAACTTATAAAAAGCTATCCTGTACAGTTGCATGCATAAGAGGCTACAGTACTGTTTCACTATAATGAACTTCAAACATTCACGCAACAATTTGGGCTAAGATTGTATCTAAAAAGAAAAACAATCGCAAATAATGTTAGCAACAGGCTAGCCAGTGGACTATAGAGAGAGATCTTTAGCCACAAGCTACCCGGTGAACAATACGCCTGGGGTGTGGGAGACATTTGTATGAGACAAATGCTAACGCTAAAACGATAAAATGGAGTTAAGAGTTAGTAGAGGAAACTTAGCAGATTGGGATCGCTGGTCCACTCTCTGTGTTAGTGCCTTCTTATTGCTGCCTGCAACAAATTAAAAACACTAACGCGTGCCGAAAAAGCTATAACTGGCCCAGCACCCACTTGGAATGAACTTCCTCTAGATGTCCGTACAGTCACTGGCAAGCTTTAAGCGACGGCTAAAGTGACCTGATCTGTTTCTTAGGTGTTTCGGTTAACTCAACATCAGTGTTTGACTGATGGTACTTCTAATTAGTAACATAGTAAGGATAAATTTAATGATGGAAACATCAACTCACTTATGTAAGTTGCGCTGGATAAGAGCGTCTGACAAATTGCGTAAATGTAAATGTAATGTAATGTTGGGGATCTTGTTTGTATCAAACCATTTACAAGCTGCATCTTCTTCAAATGCTTGTTCCTGGCTTCATTCGGCAACATTCAAAGGTAAATCCTGTTCTCTTTCTTTTATGTTTACTTATGATTTTATCATCTGTTTGCTCTAGCGTTTGTCTCACACAAACTTCTCACAACTTTCTCATGTTTACTATATTGCACCTACCAAGATGGCCGCCATGCCCCGTATCAGTATGACTGCGGGAGGTACGAAAGTCCCAAAGAACTGAGAAAGAACCTCCATGTAAGCTAAAAAAACCAGGAAAAACACCAGAAAAACAGCTCACGATCGACCCCGATACCTAACCAGCAACCCTGCCGTTTTCACTCAATGTACATACTAGCAGCTAACACTTACAAAGATCACTTTCAGTTTCATTGAGGTCTGTATGTCAGACTCATGTGGAAAGTTCAGCACAAATGTCAACCAACATACAATCATTTGACTTAACCAACCTACAACAACCTTCACTCCTGTTCTAGTATTGTCTTTAATAAAAAATGTTAGCATTGCTGTCAGGCGTGCCAGACGCTGACGATGGCTGAGGACAAAACAAATATGCTTCGAGTACTATAAACACACCGAGTACACTTGGTCACCTGTGCATCTTTGTATGAATTTACATGTCATCTCATATGAAAAGTTACACAACGTTAAGATTGAGGGAAGGGCCCGGCGTAGTTCTGTTATTAGTTTGAATTTATTTGACCTCATTGTACAACACATTGGTTTTGAATGCGCTTTACAAATCCTTTGACTAATCCATTTTGAAGTCAGTGAAGCAGCAGCCTCCAGAGCAAGCTCTTCAAATATCCCGACTTGTCATTTAAAAGCATTTAAATCAACAATGAATGATAAATCCGTATGAAATTGTGTGAATTCTGGGAACATCTACGTACACCTTTTAAAAAAGGACCTTGATTAACTGAATTGAATGTAATTTATGTAATGCAATAATTTGAACTCTAAAGGAGACACCACTTGGTTCTTTGGTGACAAAATAAGAAAGAATAGCACTCTCACACATTTCTTTCTTTTCTGTAAGATTTCTCTTTTGATGGATGTGTTTCACCCCCCCCACCCCCTCCCACCAAACCCCCCCCCCCCGTCCCCCGTCCCTCCCTCCCCCTTCCCCCCTCCACGCACAAAGACCAATAAATAGTTTGCATAGTTTATAAATGTAAGTAAATCATATGTAGATTATAATCTTCACAGATCTTTTGAAGATCTCTTTCAAAAGTAAGCACCTAAGGGAGATTTTGAAGCGGTGTACAAGACCGCAAGACAGACTCGTCATTATTAAAAGACAGAGAATAACTCTGGGGTATGTGGCGTTCATGGGTTGAATACTACTTGAGAAACAGTGTAGAATCAATGCCATGTGAAATTAAAGTGCATTAACATACGTTACGGTGGCTTTTTCCTTTCACTTTATATCTTTCAGAATGTCTTAGGCAGCACGATTCAGTGAACGTACAGTACTGTGCAAAAGTCTTGATCCACCCTTTGTTTCTTCATATTTTTCCTTCCAAAGAACCAGACTTTCTTGAATTTTATTGCAATATCTTGAGGAATAGTTCTCCAGCATTCCTGAAGGACTTTTCTGCTCTCATCTTCTGTCCAGTTCCTGAGCAGATTCAGGGGATTTTTTTTGCACCATTTTGCTTCAAAAACTTGAGGCATGAACCAGTGAGAAACAGGTGCAGTGATGCAGATGATCAGGCCGGTGATCAGGATACTGGTGATGTGCTGAGTGCTGGAACGGATGAGAGGGGAAATGAGGTTGCGTTGCTGCGGAGGTTGGTACATAAATAAAATGCAATTTTTATATTTTAACTTTCGGCAGCCTGTTGCAGTAAATAATTGGTTTTCTTTAACTTAATCTACATGATATAATTTCGTTTAATATAAAGAAATGATGTGCAGTACTGTAGCTAATATTTGAATAAATCCTGCAGGTATGTTTAATATTAATGATACGTTTCTATACAAATTGGCCTTCTGGAACTGATGGATTTAAAGCGTTGAGTCTATTTTATATGTAACCCTCATAGAATGTTTGCATGTGGAAATATTTTTGTTATTATTATTTTATTATTATTTATTATTTTTGTTATTAAATATTTTTGTTATTAAATATTTAATATTTTTTACATTTTACTGGAAATGAATTAATTAATTTCGTCAATGAATTCTATAATGAAAGAAATCAACAAACTGTGCGCAAAAGCCCGATACGACATCAATCGTGAGCGAACAAACACGTTTGTCAAAAAAGTTTTTGAAAAACACATCTAGTTTCTCCCATCTTGTGCATGAGTCAAGTCTTTTCCCTCTCTTTCTAAAACAGGGCATCGGAGTGTCGCAAGCAGATTGGCACACAAATTCAGTTTGTTCAACCTGTCACAATAAATTATTAGCCGGATGTTGCAGAAGCAGCACTTTCCCCTCTTTGCACTGTGGGCCACCCCTCCTTTCTCTCTCTCTCTCTCACACACACACACACATGCATGCAAACATGTGCACAAACACACACTCTCACACACCCTCATAAATCCCCCCTCCCTTATGACCCCCAACACACACGCTCGCACACACACACACACACACACACACACACACACACACACACACACACACACACACACACACACACACTGTAAAAACACTGAGAAGATTACAATAGGCTGATTTCCTCTGTGGTCAGGCCCATTAGCCACACCCCACTCTGCTGGCAGGTACAATACTGCTGAGCTCCCATGATAAGTGTGTTTGTGTGTGCGTGAATATGTGTGTGTGTGTGTGTGTGTGTGTGTGAGAGAGAGAGAGACGGAGTTGAAAAATGCACATGGTGTGACTGTTAACAATGAAAAACAATTACTGTAAACGCTGACACGCATCTGTCATTTTAAGATCTTGGAGTGTAATGTTGCACAAACAACGCAACCTAATCCCAGTCGCATTGTGCGTGTGTGTGTGTGTGTTTGTGTCGACGTGTGTAGTCTTAAACATTCACAAAAGACTCCCCAAATACACAACCACCGGAGCATAACGCATGAATCACTGATGATTTAAGTTCATTAATAATCGTGCACTTGACTTTATTTAAATCTTCTTGTCATTTCTAAAGTAAAGCATTAATTATTATAATAATTAAAATATGCAAAGTACGGTTTTATATTTTCTCACTAAACACTCCATTTAGATTAAATATATATATATATATACAATATAGCAATATGTATTTGATTATTGCATTTGCTTATTGTAACAACTTGTTCTTTTTGATTATATTGTAACAACCTGTTCTTTTTGATATATAATCAAAAAGAACAGGTTGTTACAATAATCAAATACATATTGCTATATTGTATATAAAGCTAAAGAAGAAAACATGACAAGACATGATGCTATACGGAAAAAAGAATCAAGCTATTATACGCTAATCAACGTTGATTATTTTCTTAAAACCACATGATCCGCTGTGTTTTATTCTTCTTACATGAATTAAATATCCCTCCGCTTACATTTTACTGAAGTCAAGAATGATATGTCAGGCATCCGTGTAGCAAGTTAGTTCATGTTATTAATTATGTCACAGCAGCTTTTACACCATCGTTCTTTCACTTTCTCAAATGGAAAAAAAATGCGGCTTGTCTTGTCACCGATAAAACCACGAGGCCCTAGAAATTTCCATCCTAGGAAAACTTAACCTCTGACATTGACAGTTCTGACACTGGAGACTCCTTCCAAAAAAGATAAATAAACACGTCCGTCACCATATCAACAATTCCACAGTAAAGGACAGTAAGCCTATCCTCAGAGGTTTTGGTTCAGCACACCCCCCGGGGGGTTATTCCTTATGACACATTTGGAAGCCTGAGCCACTGAATGTTGTTACGCTATCTAACAATCTGGTCAGGACAAGATGGTTTCGTGCTAATCATGAAGCTCAGAGATTGTGAGATTTAAAAATCCGTTTTATCATCTTCATTTCCTCAAGTGTTAGTAGCTTTGTGGGTAAAGTTTTCCTCACCAGAAGGCTGTGAAATCAAAATCCCCAGACTGTAGAGCTCTTAATCCTTAACTACTTATCTGTATGTGAGGATTATAATCTGTCTCACTTTGGATAAAAGGATTTGGGATTTTCAAGGATTTCTGGTTAAATGATGATGCTGCAAAAAAAAACCTCTTAGCAAATGAAAATAGCTCAAATTTGGAGTAATTAAGGTTATATTTCTTATGACGAAACAATGGATGTTCAAGCCAAACCGGGACTTTTTATCGTGCAGAATAACAGAACATAGATATGAAAGTAAAAACTCCCTTTTTTCCTCTATATAATCCCCTGCAGCACTAATGCACTTAATCCAGTGTTTCACTAGGGCTTATATTCAATCAAGGTAGAACGTTTTTCTCAGTACACCAGAGCTGTGATCAGACCGTCTGATAACGTCTGAAACGCCGGCCTCCCAGGAACTCCTTGGTGAATGATTGCGTGTAGACTTCCCACAGACAGACGTGTTCCTTCCGGAAAGTTGGCGACAAGTTATCCATTGATTTTCAAGGATCAGGTGTTCCACCCACTGAATGTTCACGGGTACAATTGCTCCAAGCCACCTCGGATGAGATCGTCATTCACGGATGTAAGGCCTTCTTTAAAACGTTTGCACCGGTCACGTTTTACTCCTTCATTCACAAGAAATTTCATCACCGGTTTGACTTGAACGCCCCTTGTATTGTTAGAAATAAATAGAGAATTAATCACCTTTCACTCCCTCCAGGTTTTAAAGTGATTTCATCTTCTTAAGTTTCTTTCTTGAGATTTCTCTGCAAATAAAATGCGACGACTTAAAGCTTGAAATGAATAAGATTGTCTAGTAATCATATTTTATTGCAAATATTGTTATATTTTTCTATAAGATTTTTCTTTTTTGCAGTGATACTCTGGTCGAGTTATAGTATAAGGTATAGAGTGTGAATTTTTCTATATTTATTATATAACTTATATGTTCATGTGGTCTCATCAATGGTTTAAAAAAAATTTTTTTTTCATCAATTTTGGGCATGCTGTTGGAGAAAAATAATCACATGACTGACATGTATAGATTTTATTCTTCATATCAGTTTACAGTATACATTTACGATCTGTTTATTAGAAGCCATCATTTATATAACAGCATCGTCCCTGTGAATTTGGTGTTACCATAGAAACAATATTGTATTAAAACACGCACATTAATATAATACCTATTGTTTGAATTACGTTAAGAATGAATAGTGTAGTATTTATTCCAAACACAACTAAATACATACAGATGAGTAATAAGTCTTGTTGGCTTATTAGTGGCTTGACGGTTGAGAGTTAAAGATCTTGTAAAGGGCCCCAAGGCAGCTTTTTGGCAGCCCATCACAACCTTCTGTTCACTTGTACAAAACATTAACCATCGAGCTTCTGCGTCACAACATGAGCTAATCCACACGTCTTCAACTAACTGATTGAGCTGAACACAAGTTAGACATTGGGTGGTAAAATCTCACGTTAGCGACATTCTGGCACTTTGTCTGCATCATGCTTACATTTCTTCATATCCAGGGATCTTTTTGCATTAGATCTGATAATCGCCTTACAGAATAACATTAAAAACCACGCGTTTTCACCATAAGAAATTTTACCATGGGATAGGTCTGATGTTTTTGCACAATGATATATACTGTAGTGCCATGGTATTTTTGAATGTGCTTCTTACAGTATTTGCTGATATAATACAATGTACTACACTATGGTACATGGTTCTTCTATGGGACATACTTTGGCACATGTACTTTATTATAATACTTATTGCTACCATGTAACACTATAATGTCAAAAATATGTTTAAGTGTTAAGTGTTTATGTAACACAATGGTATGATTCATATAGTAACCTCTGCAGTTCCATTTTCCCTGTTCTGGTACCTTCCAAAGGTTAATACACAATACCCAATACTTATTGTTCATCAGGTATCTAATATGGTTCTGCCCGTAATCAGTAATAATCACTATCATATCCAATAACTTACAGTATGTGTAAACATACCGTATGAGATGTTCCCAATAAATACAATGGTATTCGCCAAAGCATGGTTGTACACACCATAATACAACCATGGTATCCACTCAAGTCCATGGTATTCTCCAAAGTGTGGTGGTACATTCCATAGTACTACCACAGGACCCACTGAAGTGTTACAGTACTTCTCTAAGTCCTATGCTTCCTAACAAGGCATTGTCTGAAGTACAACGGTAATGCTATGGTATCTTAGGCAAATAATGGCTGTAGAGCAAGCACGTCTTCAAAACAATTCTACATTAAAAAATAAATAAATATATATATACATATATATATATATATATATATATATATATATATATGTGTGTGTGTA